>JBBPKE010000922.1:0-11325 GCA_038089095.1 Tylopilus orsonianus | reverse complement strand
CATATAAAGGCATATTGCATACATCATAGAATGTTCTAGAAAGAATGATGTCATAGGTCTAGGCTTGCACAGCAAACTATTAGTAAGCGGTCTAGGTCCTTATGTAAGCATAATTGTGTAATATGAGCCAGTATCCATGTCACGTGACCGTGAGGTCAACCCTAACCATCGTATGGCTAAGTCAAAAGTTATGTGTTGCTAAGTAGAAAAGTAGTGAAAAAGACGTGTTTTCAACATGAACCCTGCAACCACTCAGCGGCGCCGGCCATTGCTGAAGGGTGTGTGTTCGCTACAATATATAGCTGTTAATGCAATGCTCAAAGACTCCAGTTCAGTCTTTGTGGCATTACAGCTACAATTCTTAACTCTTAAAGTCAGGACTTGGTATGGGCCTAGGCATACACTGTATAGTATTGCTATTGGCTTCATTAAGACTGAACTTACCACCTGCCTGCTCCACCACCACTTTCTCATATCTTATCATATATGGATCCCAGTATTAAGAGAAACAAAGTGAAGCTGACAGCCACACTTTACAGCACAAACCTAGGCTCACCAAGAACTAATGGTGTTTAATTATACTTTGCAGCTGGAAAGCCACAAAGACTAAACTGGAGTCTTTGGGCATTGCATTCAAAGTATTTATACTACAACAGAGAATATCCTACCAGTCACTTACTGATACTGCTCTGTAACAAGGTTTAATAAGAATAAAAGAAGAACAAAGGTTGCATAGCAACCATCATCAGAATATTCTGATGAAAGAATGGTAATTAATAAAAGAAGCTGTACTAGTGGCGATCAGTAAAGAAGTGTGCACAGCATGGAAATGAAGTGGCCTCATGGCCATCTATCCCCTTATGGGAATATTGCCTGCACTAACTCCAAGCAATGACTTGAGCTTGAGAACTTAGTTGTTTTCATTGTTCATTGTTCATGTGACTAGGTTGATCACATGATATGAAACATTCTCATGATCATGTGTTATTCACGTGACTTTCATTTCATTACCCCCCTCCTAGAGATCAGATCCCAGATGATCTTGATCAAATCTCCCTGAGATAAAAGGGAATTCCATAAAATTTTCATAGAGTTGAAACCCTAGGTCCATAAAGGACACATTGATCATTTGTAGGTGCCATGGTGCACTGGGGTTCTTTTTGTAAAACTCATCAATGGCTTTTTGAGCATTTGACAAGTTGCTTTGAGGTTCCCAGGTATTTTCTTTGTCTGAGTACCCTTTCCATTTTATGAGGAATTGAAGTCTTCAACCTTTAAGTTGAGTATTTAAGACTGCTTCAACTTCCCATTCTTCTTCTCCTTTGTCATTAACTTCTACTGGGTGTGGCTGTACCATCAGTTGCCCCAGAAGCATTTCTTTAAAGGGCTTTATGCAGCTTACATTCACTACATTATGAATGTGCATGTACTTTGGTAACTTTAACTTGACTGCATCATCTCCTGCTTTGGCAATAATTTCATATGGGCTAAGCCATCATTCATTTAACTTTGAGCACAGTCTTCCTGAACTGCATAGCTTTAAATTTGAAGTGGAGAGCCAAACTTTCTCTCTGATCAAAAATTGAATCTCCAATCTCTGGCTACTTCTCCATGCCATCATCTTGGCATGAGCCTTTTTAAGGTATGCTTTAACCTTTTCCAAGGTATCAGATATTTCTTTGGCAAATTGGCATGCTGCTGGCACCCATTCTCCTTTGGATTCTTGAAGCAAATCTGCTTCACATGTGACCACATGTGACACAAAGAATGATGGAAAGCATTAAGTCCTGAACAATAAACAAGATAGTGAACATAATGCACTTATAAAGATACCAAAAGGGGATATGCAGCCACAAGGCCTTCTTTAATTTCCATGCTGTGCACACTTCCACTTCTAAGGCTAATAGAGTGGCTTCTTATTTTTAATGACCACTTCTTCCATCAGAATCTTCTGATGAGTATTGCTAGCAATACCTTGTTATATTAAACTTAGTTACAAAGGACTTACAAAGATATCTTACATAATGACTGCTAGGGTACTCACCTGTAGTAGTATAAAATGACTGTCAATCAATGCCCAAAGACTCCAGTTTAGTCTTTGTGGCATTCCAGCCCAAAACCTCTATTTTCTAAAAGTTAATACTTGTGTGAGCCTGGAAACTCCAGTGTATACTGGGTTGTTGGCTTCATAAGACTAAACTTATCACTACCTACCCTCACACTACATCTTTGCTTGACTCAGCATAAAAAAGTCAACTATAGCCAGACCTAAGGCTTATATGGGAATTCTTTGCTACATTTCTCTAGGAGCACTTGCCCAATTTTTTTTTTTATCATAAAGCAGCCCAGATAGGGGCAAGAGAGACTAGGATACCTTATGGTCCTAGTAGCAGGTCTCCTTGTGCGGAGCTAAGGGACTGATTATCCCCCTGCACTACCTTAGTTCATTTTTCAAAGGACCCTTGGGTCAGGAGCTCATGACTCCACTTAAATGTTTTTTACCATACCATATGTAAAGGGTACTAGGAAAGGCTTTTGGCCTAGACCTGCCAGGAGGAAATGCAGGTCTCCTGGTTTAGAATACCAATTTGATTTTTACATAAAGGATGCTCCAGTGGCTTGAAAACCTCAAAAGGCACTACTGCCAAGAATTCAGGGATCACTTAGTCTGGCCTGAGTACCTGGCCTACCTTAGGTACAAAAATTTCACTGTGATAGGAGCATACCCTCAAGACTTGGTTCTTACCTTTTCCAAGTACTTAAAAGCAAAAGAAGAAACATCCAAAAGGGAAATTAAAAAGAAACAATTCTCCCCTGAAGGATCATTGGAATTTGAGGATTTAATCCCTCAAACAAGTCCCTACCAAGAAGTCCAACTGTCATCAAACAAAGGAGGATCCAAGTGGTCTGATCCATTCTTGCCAGCACTGCAGGTTGTAGAAGACGACCTCCCAGAAAGGATCAAATTAAGGACATCAGATGACCATCTCCTCATCTGGTTACATTCAAAAGGACTATACGAATATGTCATGCTCAAGCACCCTGCTAAGCGGACTAGAGAGGCCCCCAAGAACACCTACTCCCTCTGACCTCTCAAAAGAATTGAATATGGATCCAGAACTAGTACCAAATCTGGAAATGGAAGAATTACACAGGCAACTCATGGAATTACATAGAGATCTAGTGGTCCTTTGAGGACAACAAAATCAGGTTGTACCCACAGCAGTGTGAGTTACCAAAAGAGTGGATCCTATACCAGATCCAGGATTCTTTGATGGGATGTCCACCAAATTTGAAAATTGGTGGAAAAAAATGAAATTATTTTTGGAAATGAATAGGGATGTCTACTTAGATGACAAAGAAAGGGTTCTCGCAATCCTTGCAAGAGTAGGGGACCTGGAGAAACAGGATAGTGGAGCCTCAACATGGGCTCACATCCAAATAGAAAGATATAAAAACATCCCCAATGTGGAACACTGGCTGGATGTGACCAGAATGGATGAAGAATTAAGGGAATGTTTCCTAGCCAGAAACAGAAAGGATATCACATTGCAAAGAATGGAAGCTTGTATACAAAGGAAGGGGAAGTTTATCCACCAATACATTACAAGATTTGAAGGGCTTTATGACTCAGCTCTAATACCAATGAGCTTTGCAGTACAATGCCTAGAGAGAGGTATAAATAAAGATATACAAATGCAACTGTTCCTAACAGACCAGTGATCCGATGATTTCCCAACTCTCAGGGAAAATGTCCTTGCCATTGGAGCAGCATTTGACTTGCTAGCAATGGCATGCAAAGGAAAAGAGGGGGGTGCATTCTATAATAATGCCCACAAAGGAAAAGCAAGAGATCCATTCACAATGAATGTAGACTCTTTGGAAATAGATGCAGCAAGGTTAGCAAAGCTGACCAGCTGTTTCAGCTGTGGAGGAAAAGGACATAGGATTAAAGACTATAAAAAGCCCTTTTCACAATGCCAAGAATGCTGTTTCCGAATGGGAGAACACTACTTCTCCTGTTCCAAGTATAAGGGACCTGGCCCAAAGAAAACCATACAAGGAATGGCTAGCAATAATGGGGAGGGGTCTTCTTCACAGAATGGCCAATATAGAAGAGCATCTAGTCCAAAAGGAGAAAGAGCACCGCCAGACAGAGTAGCTGTGGAATGGAATGATGGAGATGAATTTGATCCAGCTGCAATCATCTGAGGACTTGGACCAGTGGCTGCTCTCCAAGCTCTCTACAATGCCATCAACCTCAAAATGCATCCTGAGGAGGCAAACGGGAAGGGAAAAGGAAAAGCTGCTTGAAGAATCTGGAACTTCAAGTGGCTACATTGTGTCTATTAAATGGGTATCTGATTGCTGCAAAAAGAAAAGAAGGGGGTCTATTTAAGACCAAGAATTTCAAATTTTCTGACACTATTTGTTCAAACTACTAAAGTAGTTTGACTGATGGGGACTATAGCGATGCCTATAGTAAGTTAGATTGTAATACCATAGATACAGACAGCAAGAGTTTTTATTCTTGTGAAACAAGTAAAATAGAAAAAGTAGATAAAAAATTAGGTACTTCTTCAATACCTTGTAAAATAACAGGATCATATGGACAACTTCCCATTAGGGGAAGTGAAGGGACAGCAGGATTTGATTTGTATGCTGCCAAAGAAAAGGAAATCCCAGCAGGAGAAAGCACCATTGTGGACACTCAAATTCAAATGGCAATTCCACAAGGCTGTAATGGACTAGCCGTCAGGCTGGGCATTGCATCACCAGCCACTCCCTATGCCTTGCTAGAGGACTTACGATGGAGCCATCCCTGTGTGCAGTACTAGGTCTCTAGGTGGAAACCCAATATGCTAGACTGGAGGGTCTAGCAGGGCGATAGCACGGTTTATATACTACAGCAGTGCGTGCACAGACCACTAGGCTGTGCCGCCCTATACGGTAACTACTGTCTAGACGTACTACCACATGTGTGCTTCTATCGCACGCTCAGGTCATCTCTCTGACATAAGGCCCTGCGACTACTCTGCGAGCCCAGCCGTTGCCGAGATAGTAGCAACTGCTACAAAGACTATTATGGAAGAATAGCATCAAGATCAGGATTAGCTGTAAAGAACAAGCTAAACATAGGAACAGGAGTAATTGACTCCAACTACCAAGGCAACATAAAAATTCTATTGTTTAACCATGGAAAAGAAGACTTTAAACTTGAAAGAGGCCTTTGAGCTGCCCAATTGATCATTGAAAAGATTTGTACTCAACCCTTAGAGAAAGTAGAGGAATTAGAGGAAACTAGCAGGAGTGAGAAAGGGTTTGGCAGTACAGGTTGTAGCATGATGAAAAGCCATAGTCCAATTTCCATAAAGAATAGAATAACCAAGACCAGGACCCAAAAAGGGCTTGCTGCATGGGAATGCAGGCTTAATTTGGTCAAAAAGAAATCAGAACTTGAAGTTCCAGATCAAATTCTGATTAGGAATGTATCCGCCAAAAGGGAGCTATTGATCAAGATAGAAATAGCACTGCAAACACAAAAGCTTCAAATGAGGAAAGTCAACACTCTCCTAGACAGTGGGGCCAACAGATTATTCATCAACCAAACATGGGCATGAAATAACCGAATTCTGGTAAAAGAACTAAAGGAACTGATAACAGTATATAGCATCAATGGAACAAAGAATTCTGCAGGAGAAATTACTCATCAAGCAGAATTAATAATTGATTACCAAGGACATAGAGAAAAGGTAACCACCAAAGTCACTAACTTAGTAAAAAACACTTTTATCTTAGGATATATGTGGTTACAAAAACACAACCTGGAGATCAACTGGGAAACAGGAGAAGTGAAGATGCACCAATGTCCAAGAATGTGTTATCTATTAAGGGATAGAATGGTATTTATGAGAACACTCCTACAAAAGGAAATGGAAAATTTGAACATAATAATTCCCAAGATCAAGGCATTAGAAAAAGCTAAAGAAAAAAGAGAGAAAATGGTGGAAGAACTGGTACCTAAGCAGTATCTCCATGAATTCTATGATATGTTCTCAAAGAATTCCTCTGAAAGAATGCTGAAAGAAAAACCCTGGGATCATTGTATAGATCTAAAAGAAGGGTTTATTTTAAAGAAAGCAAAAATCTATCCAATGTTGGTGGAAGAAAGAGTGGAGGTAGACTCCTTTATAGATGAACAATTAAGAAAAGAGTATATTTGACCATCCAAGTCACCACAAACATCTCCAGTTTTCTTCATACCTAAAAAAGATGAAAAGAAAAGAATGGTACAAGATTATCGATACCTCAACAGCTGGATGGAAAAGAATAGCTATCTGCTGCCACTGATCTCAGACCTGATTGATCACCTAAAGGGAGCTAAACTCTTCACAAAAATGGACTTAAGATGGGGATACAACAATATCTGAATCAAAAAGGGATATGAATGGAAAGCTGCCTTTACAATACATAGGGGGAGCTTTGAACCTCTAGTAATGTTCTTTGGACAATCCAATTCACTGGCAATGTTTCAAACAATGATGAATGACATCTTTTACAATATGAACAAATGTATCATTGTCTATATGGATGATCTTTTAATCTTCATATTCACCAAAGATCAAAAAGAACATGATGAAATAGTAAAAGAAGTCTTAAGGAGGTTAAAAGAAAACAATCTTTTTGTAAAACCAGAAAAATGCATTTTCTCAACCAAAAGAGTGGAAATGCTGGGAATGATTGTAACTCCGGAAGGGGTAGAGATGGCAGAAGACAAAGTAAAAGTGATCTTAGATTGGCCAATACAAACCAATCTAAAGCAAGTAAGAGGTTTCTTGGGATTGGCAAATTTCTACAAAAGATTTGGAAAAGACTTTGCCATAAAAGCAAGACCCCTAAATGACTTAACAAAGAAGAACACTCTATTCAAAATGGAAAAATCTCAAATAAAAGCATTTAACAACCTAAAGGAAATGTTCACAAAAGCACCAACAATGAGTTACCCAGATGAAGATAAGCCATATCGGGTAGAATGTGACGCTTCAGATTTTGCTACAGGAGTGATTTTGTCACAAGAAAAAGAAGGAAAATGGTACCCAGTAGCATTCTCTTTGCATTCAATGATGGCTAAACAAAGGAACTACCTGATTGCAAACAAAGAAATATTGGCAATCATAAATGCTTTAGATCAATGGAGGCAGCATTTAGAAGGGGCCAAACACAAGTTTGAAATATGAATGGACCATTACAACCTCCAATATTTCATGAAAAGTCAAGATCTGAATTGAAGACAAGCCCATTAGGCACAATTCTTGTCAAGATTCAATTTTGAATTAGTAAAGAAAGCAGGGTCTGCAATGGGAAAAGCAGATACTCTATCCAGAAGACCTGACCACTCAATAGGGGTTGAAGAAGACAATAAAGGGGTAATAATGATACCAAAATAAAAAATCAGGAATACCCAAGTAAATGTGGGAATGGCTGAAGAAGATATACTAAAAAAGTAAAAGAAGCACAAGAGGATTCTTCAGAATCAGGAGAATTCGAAGGAAAGATTTTCATCCCTAATAAGGATGATTTACAGCAGAAAATCATTGAGTTCTATCACAACTCAACATTAGCAGAACACTGTGGAGCAGACAAGACATATGAGCTTGTCAGCAGATATTACAAATAGGAAGGACAACATGCCTTCATAAAAGAATATTGTAGCAGGTATGACTGATGTGCTAGAATGTGAAGCAATTTCAGCGCATTAGTCAGCTTTTGCATCACGTGACCATGTCACTTTCTTGCCTAAGCCTATATAGTATTGGACTTTTAACGACTTAGTTCCTGAAGCTCTTAGCCTTCACTGTACAGTGTCTAGCTTCAAGCCCACAGATACTAGCTTAAGAGATGAGTAATGAGGCTGGAATGCCACAAGAACTAGTCTGGAGTTCTTGGGTTCATCGCATTGCACTATATATATAAACAGACTAGCTGCTGACTACTCTACTATGACTAAAGATACAATCTGAGCATATCTACTGACTAAGTCAATGCACAGCATCAGTAGGCTGCTAGATAACAAGGTTTAATTCTTGCTATCTAGGTTTGCCATGAGGCACTGGCTTCTATCTAATGGAAGCGAAGAACTATCAACGTGTTAATGGTGATTAAGTACAGCCATGCACAGCATGGTAATTAACTACATGAGGTATCTTTCCCCATTAGGTATAATTAAAGGCATCTTATCTCTGAGCGATGACTTGAGCTTCTAAGAGATGACAAAAATATGCTTAGCTCATGCTAGTAGGTCCAGTACTCTCGTGAGGAACTAAGTTGTTTAAAGTCTGAAACTATACAGAGCTTAGGCAAGAAAGTGACATGGTTACATGATGCAAAAGCTGACTAAGCACTGAAATCATTACACTACCCCCCATCTAGGGGTCGAATTCCAGGCGACCTATCACAGACTCCTGTTCTGTGAAGTTTTCTAGAGGTCGAAATCTCAACTGACTGCAAAAGTCTTCCAATGACATCCTTATCTTTCTAGGGGCATTGGGGTTCTTTCGGTAAAATTCTGAAATTGCGTCCCACGCATGTTCTAAGTTCGCCACTGGCTCCCAAGTGCATTCTTCTTCTGAATACCCTTTCCAATGGACCAGATACTGGAGACCTCTTCCTTTGAGGTGGGAATTGACTATGTAATCAACTTCCCATTCTTCCTGACCTTCGTCATCCACTTCAACTGGATTGGGTGCCTGCACTGGTTGCCCCTCGAGGCATTCTTTATAAGGCTTAATGTGACTTACATTCACAACCGGGTGAATGTGCATGCTTGCTGGTAACTGGAGTCACACTGTGTTATCTCCGATGAGCTCTATGATCTCATAAGGACCAATGTAGTACTCTGTTAATTTACTTGATAAGCGCTCCGAGCGCCTAAGATCTAGATGGGCCGTGGAGAGCCAAACTTTGTCTCCAATCGCAAACTCTGTTGGCAATCTTCGGCTATGACCCCATGTGACCATGCAATCATGTGCCTTTGTTAGGTGATTCTGAACACTAGTGAAGGTACTGGAAAAGTCTTTGGCAAATTCTTTGGCTGCTGGCGCCTTTGCCATTCCTGGTTCTATCCCCATCCGGGGATGATATGAATGTGTGACATCAAACAGCGCATGTCCTATGGCTGAATGAATCCTCGAGTTGTAGTTGAATTGAGCGAGGCTCAGCCATTCACTCCAATCCTTCTGCTTCTCTGCTGTAAACAACCGGAGATACTGCTGGAGATCTTGGTTGACTCTCTCTGTCTGCCCATCCATTTGCAGGTGGTAAGCTGTACTAAGCTTCGGCATAATCTGTAGCATCTTGCACAGATCCTGCATTACCTGTGAAGCAAACTGGGATCCTCGATCTGATATGATGGATTGTGGAAGACCATGGTGCTTCCATACATTATCTCGGTAGAGCTTGGCTGTTCGGAGAGCCGTAGCTGTCTTGTTCATGGGAACGAAGACAACTTCTTTCGAGAATCGATCTACAATTATGAGTATGCTGTCAAAGCTGTTGCTAAGCGGCAGATCTGTTATGAAATCTGCACTGATCTCTTCCCAGGGTGCATGAGGGGCATCCAGGGGATGAATTAAGCCACCAGGGGGCTTATTTGATGGTTTCATCTGAGTGCACCTGTCGCATCAGGAACAATAATCTATAATATGACCTTTCATTTCAGGCCACCTGTAGTACCTAGAGGCTAGCTCATAGGTCTTATCAACGCCTCCATGTCCTGCAAGGGTGGAGTCGTGATATAGACTGATAACTTGTTGCCGTAATGGTCCTTCTGGGACAAGGATCTTCCCATCTAGCAATTTAATCTTGGCAGGCGAGCCCTGCGCTTCTTTAATCTTGGAAAGAAGGTCTTCTTCTTCTGTTCAAACCCAAACTGGAACCGATTTATGGATCTTTGATTCTGGTATCATTACAACACCCTTATTATCTTCTTCTATCCCAATAGCGTGATCTTCTCTCCTAGAGAGCGCGTCTGCTTTTCCCATGGAAACTCCTGATTTCTTTACTAATAGGAAATTGAATCGGGAAAGATATTGTGCCCAGCACACTTGTCTTCTATTAAGGTTCTGGCCCTTTATGAAGTACTGGAGATATGCGTGATCTGACCAGATCTCAAACTGGTATTTTGGGCCTTCTAAATGATGACACCATTGTTCTAAGCTATTTATAATGGCGAGCATTTCTTTATCTGCAACTGGATAGTTACGTTGTTCTGGCATCATTGAGCTCGATGCAAAAGCTACTGGGTGCCATTTGTCATCTATTTGTTGACTAAGGACTGCTTCTGTGGCAAAATCGGAAGCATCACATTTCACTCGGTAAGGGGTTTCCTCATCCGGATATGTAAGTACCGGTGCCATGGTAAATGACTTCTTCAGCATATCGAACGCTTCCTGCTCTTTTTCAGTCCAGACAAATGGTTTGTCCTTCTTGGTTAGGTCGTTCAACAGCCTTGCCATAATGGCGAAATTCTGTATGAATCAACAATAGAAGTTGGCCAGATCAAGGAAGCCTCTTACTCCCTTGACCATGGTGGGAACTGGCCAATCAAGCACTGCTTTCGTGTTATCATCTGCCATATATATTCTTTCCAGAGTTACAATCATGCCCAGCATTTCGACTTTTCTCATAGAGAAGAAACACTTTTCAGGTTTCACGAATAGATTGTTATCTTTTAATCTCCATAGGACTTCCTTTACAACCCTGTCGTGTTCCTCTTGATCATCCGAGAATGTAAAGATTAGGAGATCGTCCATGTAAACAATGCAGATCTGATGCATGTCATAGAAGATGTCGTTCATCATTGTTACGATTTACACTTCCATTGTACACTTATTTCCTTTTTTGGCGATGACTCCCACACAGTTACACTTCCGTTCCACTTGCTTGTCATCGCCATTCCTCCTCCGTTCACGGTCCGTTCTGTCCCATGTTTCACCTGTTCACTCATATGGCACCATTCTTGCGTATTCTCGCGCCATATGATGCCTTACAAGTCATACTGACTCATATTTCATATTCTATGACATATGACATTTCCCGCTGTCATACAGACATTCCTACTGACAGCGCCTACCTGGCAGGACCCTGCTTCAGGTATACTTACTCTTCATTTCTCTCGCGCTGTCCCAGTACCCTATACTCTGACAGCTGCCCATTAGGGGTAACACCTTGTTTCACCCCTATCTATATAAACCCCTCCGTAGCATAGGAACTCCTCATGTTTAGTCTACCTCACAACTAGCACAGTTCCTGTACTAGCTGCTGAAT
>JBBPKE010000921.1:0-11337 GCA_038089095.1 Tylopilus orsonianus | reverse complement strand
GTCTGGGGCTTCGGTTGGTTCCACAGGTCTGTCGTCGCTGTCGCTAGGAGCCGTCACGATCTCTGTCGATGCCCTCGATTCCTGCTCAACGCTGTCGTCGATCCTCTCGGCCCTCACCTCGACCCTCAGCTCTCCATCCTATTCGTCCATGCCCGTTGGTTGGCCGGGTGGCTCTGTAGATGCATCTGGACAATGCTCGTCGTCGCCCGGCGCGTCTGCAGGGTCCTCCGGTGGTCTTGGCTTTGCTGTTTCGCCACCGTCTTCTGTGCTGTTGTTATCGTTGCACGTGGTGAGTTCGCCGCTCCCACCGCTCGATTTCCGATTCTCCCCTTCGAGCGGCACGCTCTGAAGTTCTCCCGGTAAGCTCATGCTTTCGTCGTCGACTGACTGGCCTTTTAGGGTTTTGTGCGCACATGCGATCACTTCGCCGCCGCACTCATCATCGCTGTCTTCAACCTCATGAGCCTTTGGGCTCGTTATTCCAGCCGGTAAGTCGACTTGCGTGGGCCTAATCGTGTCGTTACAGGTTTTCTTCAGCATTTCCAATGTGCGGTCGACATCTGCGTCGCCACCATCGTTCTGGCTGTCCATCGAGGCAGGATTCTCGCTGGCTGGGATTTTGTAGCTCCCTCTCCTGGTCCCTTAGCTTCAACTGCTATTCGTCCGCTCACTTCTTCAACCTCTCTGCCTGCCATTTCGACAATTTCTTTGGCCATGTCGACTTCTTCGTCAGCTCGCTCTGTGAACGGCTCATCCAGTGGTGTACACAACTCATCCTCTGGCCGTGTAGGCTCAGCGCTTGTCGTGTTCGAGTTCTCATCGTCAGTGGTCATTCCGTGGACTCACTGACTCACCATTTTGGGATTCTGTGGGGTGATCGTGGTGCATAAGACCTTTCAGTCCTCGTCATTGTCCTCTCCATCCCTCCGGCTTCTCGACTCGACTCTATTTGGCCTCTCCATGTCATGTTTTTATTCGTGACACTTCCCGCGGCACTCTTCCTGGCTTCCCAACCTCTCAAAAAGATTTGCGAGGTACATAAGCATTTTATATGGTCGTCCTAGTGGTACAATGCGCAGTCTAATGGAGACCGGGAGTGACAGAAGGATGATATTTGATAAATCCTCACTTTTAAGGCAATATTTTTTCATTACAGGTTCAAGTGCTGTCCGATAGTCCCAAAAATTGCTTGCGTCTTCCTTAAGTCACACGTATTCATCCAGTTTGGGAATCCATTGTGTAGAGCCGTCTTCGAGAATAAATCCAATGACCATTTTGAGTCTCGAGTCGTTTTGAATGAACTTGGCTATTTTACTGATCACAGGCAGGGCTTATAACCTGTTAACAGGGTTTATCTCCTGTTAGAATCCTCAGTAAGACACTGAAGAACTGTAAAAGTAACTGTGGTGTGATGTAGCTATGCTTATGTAAGCTATCATGTACATATACAGAAATACTCCAACATTCTTGAATAGGTTTTCAACCCTTCTGGACTCACACACTTTGTCAACTGGCCATTGCATAACTTCAGAAAATCTTCTCATAAGGTGTTCAATGTATTCACATGCTGTCCTGAGATATACAAGATGAATAAATACTTTAAGTGAAAGAGAATTGGCCATTGTGTTTGATTTATAAACAAATGGATTCAGCAGGATTTCTGTAAGGTATCTGTTGAAAACACCTATTTTGCTGGACTTAGTCAGTGTTACTTTTGCAAGTCACGTGACCTATGGCTGTGCTATATCACAAGATCTATAGTCACATGACAAGGCTGTGCCTCTTACATCAGCAGTGGCTGTAGTGGACAAGCTGCTAGGCACTGGCATCTACATGACCAGCATTATCTTAGAGTGCCTTTTCTATAAAGAAGGACTTGCCCCTGGGCCACTAAGAGCTCCCTAGGCTTAGAGCCATAGGTAGTTTATCAGGCTAATACCCAATAAGCTAGAACTGGGGGTTCTAGCTGGGTGAATTCCCAGACTATATACTATAGGGAACCATGCACAGATCATGCAATGGCTATGGCTGTACTATGTTACGATTTACACTTCACTGTACACTTATTTCCTTTTTCGGCGATGACTCCCACACAGTTACACTTCCGTTCCACTTGCTCGTCATCACCATTCCTCCCTCATTTATGGTCCATTCTGCTCCATGCTTCACCCGTTCACTCATATGGCATCACCCTTGTGTATTCTTGTGTCATATGATGCCTTACAAGTCATATGGACTCATATTTCATATTCTATGACATACGACATTTCCCGCTGTCATACAGACATTCCTCCTGACAGCACCTACCTGACAGCACCTTGCTTCAGGTATACTTAGCCTCCATTTCTCTTGTGCTGTCCCAGTACCCTCTACCCTGACAGCTGCCCATTAGGGGTAACACCTTGTTTCACCCCTGTCTATATAAACCCTATGCTAGCATAGGAACTCCTCACGTTTAGTCTATCTCATAACTAGCACAGTTCCTGTACTAGCTGCTGAATCTCTAAACCCATTCCCTGCTCATCTTCTGCGTGCTCGGTCTCAGACGCAATCCTTACAAGTGCAAGCCTTGTTCTTGGAAGATTCACCTTACTGCATGTCGCATGTAAGTCACCACTTCACACTCCAGGTTCACACCTTGCAGAAGCTGTCTCCGAGGTTCTACACGTGTTCCTACTTGGACCACGCATAACAAAAGACTAAACATCTCCTCCGACCGGCTAGTATTTACTATGCCATACTCTTGAAGCACTCTCGATAAATCACACCCACCATTCCTCCAAGAAGACTGCCTTCTCCGAATCTCTGGAGCTTTCGCAGATGTCCATCTACTCCTCCAGAAGATACCTCTAGCAGACTCTCTTCCCCTAGTGAAGAGTCCACTACCTCTGATTCACCTCTTCCTGGCCTTGTCACTCAGGAATGCTTTGAACACTTATCTTGTGAGCTCTCGAACCAGCTGAGCACGCAGCTGTCCATTCCACAAGTTCCTACTCCACCATCGCCCACTCCAGTTGCTCGTTACCTGCTCTTCTCCCTTTCCACTCGACCATTATCCCCTATTCCCACTATGACTGTGAAACCTACTGAACTCCGCCTTGGTTCCCCTGGATCTTTTGACGGCTCTTATGAGTCAGCCATTCCCTGGATCACCGCTGTCTCTGCCTACCTCGTCATCAACAATGAAGTCTACAACTCTGACCCTAAACGCATCAGCTACGCCCTGTCCCTCATGGACAAAGGATCAGCCAAGAGCTGGGCCCATACCTTCCGCCTTTCAAAGATGAATGGTACCACATTCAACTTCGGCACCTGGGCCAAGTTCTATGCTGCCTTCGAAGCGCAGTTCAAGCATGTAGACTCTACCGGAGATGCTATCACCTGGCTATTCACCCAAAAAATCCACGAGTCATGTAACGGAACCCTGACCCCTCCTCTCAGAGATTATATTGCCTCGTTTCAAGGCAAAGTAGCAGTCGCTCAGCTCCAGAATGACGATGTCCTTGTTAACTGGTTCGCTACTGGCCTCCCTCCCTCCATTAGCTCTCATGTCTTTGCTATGAACCCTGTCCCCAAGACGATAGCTGAATGGTATAAAGCTGCCCACTTGATGTACCAGAATAATCTATGCAGTTTAGAGGTTGTCACATGCCACCAAGGAACCTTTAAACCCATGACACGAGCCTCCTCCCACTACTGGGAGTTTAAAGACCCCAATGCAATGGAAGTCGACGCTGTCCGTGTTCCTTCAAAACTTAGCCCCAAGGAGAGAACCCGCTGTATCAGGGAAGGTCAATGCTTTCGATGCAGACAGAGAGGACATAGGAATACTGAATGCCCAACCTTCACCTCCCCCATGACCTCTCCTCTGAACCCTTCTACGATCCCTAAAAAGGTCAGAACCACTAAGAAGATCCCTATCCCCCGGTTGGAAGAAGTAGACAAAGAAGACTCAGACAAAGAAGCGCCAAAGAAAACCCCAACCGTAGGACATGTGGATTTTTAGAAAGGAGAGCATCCTTGACACATGTTTCTCCCTCTCTCTCAAAGTGTACTACCTCTGTAAAATTAGGAAAGTCAATGAGAATCCCTGTCCAACTCCTAGTCCCCTTGTACACCATGAAAGTCATCGACACTTGCGCCCTTGTAGACTCCAGAGCTCAAATCTCCTGCATCAACTGGGAGTTTGCTCAGAAAAACAAACTATCCTACTCTCGCCTAGCTGAACCATTCGACACCAAGAACATAGACACCACTAGGAACAAAGGAGGAACTGTCCGCTTCTCTACTACTCTGTTCGTTAACATCAACGGAATCGCCCACGAAGTAGAATTCTTCCTTATGAACTGTGGCCAGGAGAACGTCATCCTTGGTCTTCCCTGGTTGATAGAAGCCAATCCTGCCATTAACTGGGCCGAGAGGACCCTTACCATTGCAGAAACCATGGACCAGTCGAAGAAACTATTTGAGCTCTTCACCAACGATGAAAAGCAAGTAAACCTACTCTTCGAGGCCGGCAAATGCCCGTCACCCAACATCAAGCGCGTAGACTCCGCCTTGGATGCTCACCTCCTTGATTTCCTCCACCATGAACTGGTGGAGACGACCCTTGAACGCGAAGGCTTGGCTAATGACTTCGCCACCAATTAACATACACAAACACTATCTCGGACTATACACGCCAGACATCGCTATATTCCATGCCACTCTACTATTGGGAAACTCACTACTGCCACTTAACTAGCCATTGAGTCCACTCCTTCGAAACCCAAGATCACTCTCCCTGAAAAATACCAAGACTTTGAAGACATCTTTTCCAAAGAGTCTACCAATCACGTTCCCCCGATCCGATCTTACGACCACGAGATTAACCTAGACGACACCTTTAAACCTAAGATCGGCAAGATTTATCCACTCAGCGCCAAGGAACGCAAAGCCACCGAAGACTTCCTTGATGAAAACCTAAAGAACAGAAAGATCCGACCATCTAACTCCCCTCAAGCCTCACCCTTCTTTTTCATCAATAAGAAGGACGGGAAGCTCCGACCCTGCCAAGACTATCGGTACCTTAATGAACACACCATTCGCAATGCTTACCCACTTCCACTTGTATCAGATCTCATCGACAAGCTTCGCAAAGCCAAGGTGTTCACTAAGTTCGATATTAGATGGGGCTACAACAATGTATGAATTAAAGATGGTCACCAATGGAAAGCCGCTTTTATCACCCACAAAGGGCTCTTTGAACCTACAGTGATGTTCTTTGGACTTATGAACTCACCCGCTACTTTCCAAAGGTTCATGAACGAATCTTTCCAAGACCTTATAGCTGAAGGATGGCTTGTCATCTATATGGACGACCTCCTGATCTTCTCCCCTGATGAGGAAACACATAGAGAACGCACCTGACAGGTACTTCAAAGAATGAGGGAGCTAGACCTCCACCTTCGCCTCGAAAAATGCAACTTCACCACCTCGGAGGTGGAATATCTCGGAATGATTGTATGACCAGGAGAACTCACTATGGACCCAATAAAGCTCGATGGGATCGCCTCCTGGCCCACTCCTATCTCAGTCCGTGAAGTTCGCTCTTTTCTTGGATTTGCCAATTTCTACCGAAAGTTCATCCCGAACTATTCAACTCTAGCTCACCCCCTCCTAGACCTCACTCAGAAGAACCACCCTTGGGCATGGACCGACGCCCAAGAGACCGCCTTTCTCACTCTCAAGAACACCTTCCTCGCCCGACCTGTTCTTCAGCTCCCCAACCTTCAAAGACCTTTTGCCATTTTCACTGATGCCTCCCGGGATGCCACCGGTGGGATCCTATTACAAACTGATGCCAACAGAGAGTGACACCCCTGCTCATATCTTTCCCAATCCTTTTCCCCAGCAGAGTGAAACTATGATATCTATGACTGGGAACTACTCGCTGTCATTCGTGCCCTTAAAGCCTGGCGTCACTACTTACATGGATCTCCTCACCCCATTCAGGTCTTCACTGATCACAAAAATCTAACCTATTTCTGCCAACCCCAGAATCTTAATCGAAGACAAACCCGCTGGCTTCTCGACCTGGCTGACTTTGACCTCTGTATGATCCATGTCCCTGGACGGCTTCTCGCCACACTGGACGCTCTGTCATAATGACCTGACCACACAGACCCCTTTGATACCAACAACAAAGGCATAACACTCCTTCCCCCCTCGATCTTCATTAACCTTATCAATGCCAAACTAACAAAAAAGATAGCTCAGTCGTCATCCTCTGACCCTCTCATCCTGGATTACCTCTAATCTCTCAACAGCACTTCTCCTACCTTTTTACACTCTTGCCTTTCCCAATGGTCCTACCAGGAGGGTATCCTTTTATACAATCATCGCATCTATGCACCCCTTGAGTTACGACCCGAACTCCTATCTCTTTTCCACGATCACCTGATGGCTGGTCATCCCGGTGTCCTGAAAACCTGACAATTCCTTTCTGCTCATTATTGGTGGCCCAGACTCGCTCAGTCTGTAAACTCCTACATTGCCGGCTGTGCAACTTGTCAACAGAATAAGATGATCACTCACCTGGTTACCCCTCCTCTATTGCCTATCCACTCCACTGTCATCTGACCATTCCAGCAGATTTCCGTTGATTTCATCATGGACCTGCCCCTATCCCAATCTTTTGACTCTATCATGGTCGTGGTTGACCATGGACTCTTGAAGGGGGTAATTTTGTGCCCTACAAAGAAAACCATTGACTCAAAAGGACTTGCCACGCTCTTTTTACACAAAGTATACTCCAGATTCAGTCTCTTCGACAAAGTAATATCCAACCGTGGTCCTCAGTTCACATCCTGTTTCACTAAGGAACTTGGAAGGCTGTTGCAGTACGATATATCCCTCTTCACTGCCTATCATCCCCAATCCAATGGAGAAATGGAATGGCTTAACCAAGAACTCGAAACATACCTTCGCATCTTCTGTGGAAATGAACCGACAACCTGGTCCTCTCACTTACCCCTTGCTGAATTCACCCACAATCGCAGACCCCACTCCATTACTGGCAAGTCTCCCTTCTCTCTGATCATGGGATATGAACCCCGTGCATTCCTGGTCATTTTCCGTGAAACCCCTCTCCTGGCCATAGAAACCCATTTGAAAAATCTAACCCAAGCTCAGGAAGAGGTGTTAGCTGCCCATGACCTTGCCCGACATGCCATGGTGAAATGCTCTCAGAAACCCTTCACCCCATTTCAAAAAGGCGACAAGGTCTGGCTCGAAGCCCAAAACCTTCAATGACAAGTCCCCTGTTTGAAGTTGGCTGCAAAACGCAAAGGATCATTTGAAATCATCAAAGTGCTGTCACCCCTGACATACCAGTTGCGCCTCCCCAAAACTTGGAAAATCCACCCTGTGTTTCACGCGTCCCTCCTACTCCCGTATCATGAAACTGACATCCATGGTCCAAATTTCAAACGACTACCTCCTGACCTGGTTCAAGGGCAAGAGGAATATGAAATAGAATGAATTCTCTGACATCGCACCACTAAATCCGGATGGAAATACCTTGTGCAATGGAAGGGATACACGCCGGAGGAAGACTCCTGGGAACCCAAACTGAACCTTCACCATGCCCAGACCCTCCTTAATGACTATAAAGATACCCACTCTCTCCCCAGACAGTAAAGAGCACATCACCTCTTTCTCTCACTGTGATGGCCATTGAACAACCCACTCCCATTCATCCCACTACCTCTTCACCTACCCTTCAACCTCTCCTGCCGTCACCGACAGAAGCTGATACCACTTGGGACACCCCACTTCTCGAACCTCGCAGCAATCGCCCTGAAGGAGGTATCCCCTTCGTCACTTTTCCCCTATATGCTCACTGTCTATCCGATACCACTATCTCCGAACTCGACCAGGAATGCTTGATCGCATACCTGCGAGACCCTCGTTTAGCCACTACCATTTCCGCTCATTGTGACTTAGATTCCCTATTCTTTGCTCTTCATTTAGCCTTCCTCCACACCTCCCGTTTACCCCTGATTGCCAGCCACCTTACGGCCTTTCCTCACCACTCTCCATTCGGCCACTTCATGAACCAGGTCTACGATAACCTCCAGACGCAGCTCGTAGTCCTTGCCACTCAGCTTGAACTTCTTCCCTTCCTAGATGAGCTAGACTGCTACCTCCAGAACTTGAGAGACGATGCTAGACGCACTGAATCCCTGATCTCCCGACCACCCACTCCCCTTGACGCCGAAACTGCTCTCGCCATCAGAAGGATTGAGTTCAATGCCCTACTCAACGACAGACGTGTCGCTCTCCCTCCCACTCATCCTCGCTATAACAAAGCATGCTTTCAATGTCAACGTCTCGGCCATATGAGAACCGAGTGTCAGTGGTATCAGTGCCCCACATGTCTTAGATGGGCTCCCGGCCATCCCCAATATCTATGCCCACTCCATCATCATAACCAACCATTGATGCCCTCATCATCCTCATCTAGTCACCACTCCTCTATCTCATCTAGTGACCACCCACCTCAAGCCTTCCGTCCCCAAGTCAGAGGTTCACGCAGAAGATCCCGTGCACCTAGTCCACCCACTTCCCAGACGTCCGCCTCCGACACCATGGTCAATAATGATCCATGGGACGATGTCGCCTACGCTAATGTCACAGGATCCCCAGGCCCTACTAGTGATTTTTAAAAGTCTTCTCAGGAGAATCAGATGGTTAGAAGGGGGTAATGTTACAATTTACACTTCACCATACACTTATTTCCTTTTTCGGTGATGACTCCCACATAGTTACACTTCCGTTCCACTTGCTCGTTATTGCCATTCCTCCCTCATTTATGGTCCGTTCTGCTCCATGCTTCACCCGTTCACTCATATGGCATTACCCTTGTGTATTCTTGTGCCATATGATGCCTTACGAGTCATATGGACTCATATTTCATATTCTATGACATACGACATTTCCCGCTGTCATACGGACATTCCTCCTGACAGTGCCTACCTGACAGCACCTCGCTTTAGGTATACTTAGCCTCCATTTCTCTCATGCTGTCCTGGTACCCTCTACCCTGACAGCTGCCCATTAGGGGTAACACCTTGTTTCACCCCTGTCTATATAAACCCTATGCTAGCATAGGAACTCCTCATGTTTAGTCTATCTCATAACTAGCATAGTTCCTGTACTAGCTGCTGAATCTCTAAACCCATTCCCTACTCGTCTTCTGTGTGCTCGGTCTCAGACGCAATCCTTGCAAGTGCAAGCCTTGTTCTCAGAAGATTCACCTTACCACATGTCGCATGTAAGTCACCACTCCATGCTCCAGGTTCACACCTTGCAGGAGCTGTCTCCAAGGTTCTACGCATGTTCCTACCCGGACCACGCATAACATACTATCAACTATGGTAACTGGTAGGACACACCTATTGAGTACTAACTATATATGAAAGGTCCAATGTGATGGAATCATATCTTTATGAGAGCCTGCTGACTACAGGTGTAGCAGTCACTACCATTACCAGCAATGGCTGGTACTGCTGAGTAGTTGCAGACCCATTAGTAATAGTACTATATGTGATAGGCCACTAGCATCAGCCACAAGGCAGTAGGTCTGTACAGGTAGTTACTACATATAGTCTAGGCCAGCCAGCCCTAAGCTGGTCCATGCACAGTACCTGTACATATATATAGACCTGAATGCCCATAGCAGACCCTCCAGTCTGCTATACTGGGTTTGTCCCTAGTAGAGTGCACTCTAGTGGCCTGGCAGTAAGCCCTTGTTGTAGCAAGGCTAGTCAGGTGGCTGTTGATGCATATGCACAGCCATAATGGTTCATCCATTACAACAGGTGTGAAGGTATCAGTCTTGTAAAGTTCGCATATGTGTCTAGAGTGGTAACATCAAGATCTGGACCATCTAAATCCCAGGGTCTGCTAACCCATACTGGGGCATAGCGCTGACTAAGCACTAACCCTTAGCTAAGACTCTTACTGGTTGCTAATCTTTTAACTAATTTCTATTCCATACCTATAACCTAGGGTTACTGCTAGATTAACCATGAAGCATTCACTTCAGTGGCTGTGCCATGATATTATTGATCTAGATTGGTCTGAACAAACTTGTTGATACCTTATTTCTCTTATCTTTTCATTTCCATTGCACTTCTCTTCTTTATGATGGAACCTTTTGACATGTAGCTTTAATTACCATTTTAGAAGTGCATGCCATTGGTTGTAGATAGTTGAGCCCCTGTTAGAGAGCAGCATTGCCTCTTTAGGGTATAGTAGTCAGTAGATAAGGACATGATCTGTGCACCACCTGTCATAGTATATAAGTGCTGTCAATCAAGGCCCAAAGACTCTAGTTCAGTCTTTGTGGCATTCCAGCCCTAACTCTTAACTCTTCAGTCAGTACTTGGTGTGGGCCTAGGTCTTTTGCTGTATAGTGAGGACTGTCAGCTTCAGTATCCAGCTAGTCCTTTGGCTTCCAAAGTCTGCTGAATTGTCTCATGCCATATTCACCAGTTCCATCCACTTGAGTGGAATGTGGGAATGTTAGCCATTTTTCAAGTTGCTGTGAGTGAACTTGTCTTGTTTACTGAGCACAGGCAGGGATCATAACCTGTTAGAATCATCAGTAAGTCACTATTATATTAGCACTATAGCTACCTGTTGGAATCCTCAGTAAGTCACTGAAGAACTATAAAAACCAACTACAGTGCGCTGTAGCCATGCTTATGTAAGCTACCAAATACGAATATAGAGATATTCCAATAACGACGTCTCTACATGTTATTTCAGGGGCCACAAAACTGAGATCAATTACCCCCTCCTATATTCATCTCTCCATGGTAGCTATTACACCGGACCATTGCCCCAACACAGAATCAACAGTCGCAACACTCCACTTCTCCCAATTCATGTACCGTACCTCCGAAGAACTCCCATATTGAACCTGATCCCGCAGGAATTGAGCCAGTGGCCGCTCAGACATTGGGATTTTCTGCTTTTGAACCAGGTATCGCAGTGCGTCCAAGACGTCCAGATGGTCTCGTAAAAATGGATATGTCTCGACACTCAGTCCTCGCGCATGAATCCGAAGACATGCTGTGTCATTTGATAATCGAGAGGATATCCTAGCAGGGAACGTGACCGACTCCAGTCCAACTTCATCTAGTGCGAGGTCGGCCAGGATGGCGATATAAGGAGGAGGGTTGGACGAACAGTTAGTTCCTCCGATGTTCGCATGGCTCCTCTGGATCTCGTGCAGTGCACTCGAGTCCTTGTTTGTGCGGGCCTTGTCTGATATCAGAATCTGAGACA
>JBBPKE010000920.1:0-11342 GCA_038089095.1 Tylopilus orsonianus | reverse complement strand
GTCCTCGTCCTCGTCCTCGTCCTCGCCCTCGACACCTTGTTCTTTGACACTCTTGGTCATGTTTTCCGTCGCTAGAGCCACGCTTAGACCGGCCGTGACGCGCGCATTTGCCAGACCAGGCAGCGTTGCCTCGGTCCACACGCTCCCGGACCTACCCTACCCATACGACGTGTGTGTCCTTTCCTACTCAAGCCGGTGGTGATCCCATGCGTCTTGTGACAGGCGCTCGAACCCCACATTTCCGAACACATCATGAGGCTGCACCACACCAAGCATCATCAGGCGTACGTCAATGGGCTGAATGCGGCTGAGAAGGCCTATGCCGAGACGACCTCGACACGCGAACAGATTTCGCTGCAGTCTGCACTCAAGTTTAACGGCGGAGGTAGGTCGCTTCTAAACAACGTGGGGGACATGTGCGTGTAGGGCGAGGCTGACGTGGGTGCGGGACGTATTGGACAGGCCACATCAACCACTCGCTGTTTTGGACCAACTTGTCCCCTGTGAGCCAAGACGGGGGTCGGCTTGCGGACGGGCCCTTGAAGCAGGCCTTGGAGCGCGACTTTGGATCCGTGGAGGCGTTCAAGACAAGGTTTAACGCAACGACAGCTGCTGTCCAAGGTAGCGGGTGGGGTTGGCTCGTGAGTGCGGCGTTGCGTGTGGCGCGGGCATGGTGCGCTGACCCAAGCTTTTGGTAGGGATATAATGCGGCCGCAAATAAGCTCGAGATCGTCACGACTGCAAACCAGGACCCTTTGATATGTATGTCAAACCGTCAAAGTGGGGTTGCGTAGAGCACTGAATAATTTTTTTCAGCGCACGTGCCCATTATCGGTGTGGATGTTTGGGAGCATGTACGTGCTGCGCGTCGCGGGTACCGAATTTGTTTGCTGACATGGCTATCATAGGCGTTTTATCTCCAAGTAAGTCTTGACTGAGTGTGAGTCGAGGTAGTCTGATTGTCGTCTTGTAAAAAGTATTTCAATGTCAAGGCCGACGTAAGTTGGATCGTCGTACAGTGTGAGATACTATAACTCACGCGTCTACAGTACCTGAATGCGATCTGGAACGTGATCAACTTCAAGGAAGCGGAGAAGAGGTTGTTGGAAGCAACGAAATAGATGCTCGGAATGGCGACTTGTTTTTCACGCAATCATTGTAACACTGCACCAATAACTGTGTTCATCCACCACCGCTCACCGTGAATATTTTGTGTTTTATTCCGAGTTCGCGTGCCGGAGACGCACTACCGATGTCGGCCGGCGACAAGAAAGTAGCGGTTTGGGAACCATCGGGATCTTTGGTGTACCGTGCCGTGGTCAACTTGCGTCAGTCATAGCAATCGAGCCAAGTTAGTTGACAATGTTCGGGCGAGTGGCACTGGGTCTCGGGCCTGAGGGTGCCCGGGCAATGCCCCGACAGTTTCACGCGGCTTGGACCGGGTTCAGTTAGCATTGATGCCCGAGAACAACTATGGTAACCCGAGGGGAAACGTTCCGGAAAGTTGGCGTCGCCGACAAGGGAGAACCGGTTTGCTGTGTCCTGCAAGGTATTTGGGATACCCCAGTCTCAGCGTTTACTCAGTTTGTCTTGAACCTTCTGTCAACATTCTCCGCCGCAGTATCAAATTGTAACATATACCGCAGGTGGCGTTACATCGGCGTGCTACCTAGACCGACAGAAACGATTTGGTTGCCGCGATCTTTTGGATGCGCTCAAGTCGTAAGCGCACCTCTTGTCAGCCGTTCGGCGGATTGACTTGACTAAACCGTGCCTATAGGCACGCCATGCCGCACGATCGATTATCTGTGTGAAAGTAACCATGTTGCCCAAGTGAACCGGCTTTACGCACTCGCTACCCCCAAACGACGGGAGGGGAACGAAAGACAGCCATCTTCATCTTGTTGACCCTCCCATTACGACCACACATTCAATGAAAGAAGGGCAAACATAGCAAGAGAGCGGGCCTTCAATGGCCTAGTCCGTCCGGCTCAAAATTGCCAGGTTCGGCAACTTGATTGTGCGGATGTGGTAAACGGCGCGATGGGATCGCTTCTAGTCGGCATTAGCGGGGAACGGTAGCGTCGACGTGGTCCCTTGTGTACCGCTTTGTCCCTCTCTAGCCATGGGAGATTGCGTTTACTGAATACATACGTATTGCCCTTTGCCTCATCTGATGGGTGGGAACAAGGTGACGTGCCGCCGGAACGGTCGAAGCGACCGAGTGCTGTGCGATCATGACACCAGCCTCGTTATGGGTCGCCTATAGAGGTCCACGAGTGGCGTGATCCAAGATAGCTTCGATCGCTATAAGGGCGTAGGCACTATGACCTACTTGACCTTCAGGCAGCGGAGGGGGGGAACGTCAACACGGTCTGACAAGAGGTTCCGTAAACCTTGTTCTTTTCGTTTCCCCAAGAGGGCCTATGATAGCGCCGAGTGTTTATCGCACCTCGGACACCCCGCGGTATTTCGTTTATCGGCCCAGATGGTCATCAGTAATGAGTGGTGACGTTCCCGATATCATTTCATATGATAGATCGTGTCTTGGCGGGGTGCATCCCATCGTGTTCAGCAAGCGGAGGTGGCGTTGCTAGCCGACCTGAATGATAAACCATACGAGTAAGGGTGCGTCTGCCCCAAAGTCTTGGGTGGTGTGGAAAAGAAGACGTCCCAAGCGTGCATACGACATTTGTTGCAAAGTGTCAGCTAGGATCATCGTCGATGCCATGGCCTGACGGAAAGGATCGTGGCAGAAACTGGTAGCGCGGAGTGCCTGTGCCGATAAACACGGGTAACTTTATCACAACGCTTGTCGTCGGAAACATATGATACAGGTTTATTTGCACACGACGTTCCGATGAGCCCTGTAATGAACATCGCTATGGCCTTGAGGCAGCGAAGGTCAGATGGAAGAAAACACGCGTTGTGTGCACCCGAGGGCGTAGAAAGGAGTGCTGTCAAAACACGTTTCATACCCAGTGCACGCCGGCCTCTCTCTCTCCCTTTCCCTCTCTCTCTCTTTCTGGATTTTTTTTCTCTTCTGTTCCGATAACACGCCCCGACGGCGTCCTCGGGAGGGCTGGAGGGAACACTTTCAAGGATGAAACACAACTCCGAGTCTCGGCCATCTGTGCGCCAGTGGATTGAGAACGGCCGTCATAAAAATGTATCAGCTTACCGGATATTGCTCGGCGACCGGACCGGATGAAGATCACCCTGAAGCGCTCAGTGGAGAAAGCCTCCGTGGAGTCCAGGCCACTATCTCTTTGTAGGATACAAGCATGGCTGATGTCAAATATGTGGCGCATCGAATGTAGAGAAGCAACGTATGATTGCCGGTAGTCGTTATCCTAGAGTGGGCGCCATTCCCACCCGATGTGCCAGACGCTGGGAAGGGGGGGATCTATTTTGGAGATACGAGTCTGGCGGATCCGAGTGCCCTCGGGCGAACGGCCGGGTACAATAATGTCCAGTGCCGGTCGCGTCGTAACCTTTTGACGGTGGCGGGATTACCTGCGATGCAATCGTGCTTGACCATCGTGGGCTTCTAAAGTGAACCCGCCAGGGGGATATGGGCCACATCATGGCGTGCGGTGTCTCAATGGAAGGAACTCTCAGATCATCCTAGCACACAGCCATGAAACTTTAGGGACAATAATCCAATAGGCCCCTTGAGACCACCTGGGATCTTTGTCTAAGACTAGCCTTTGATGGATTCGCAACCCCCGAAACAAAGATATCAATGGTGGCGTGAATGTTCATCTTGTTGCAGCAAAAGCGAGACCCAGATAGAGATGCTTGCAGAAAGAGTCTCCCCTACAAGGCGCATCCACTATCGCGCAGCCAGGTCGTAAAGTGTCCAAGGACCCCTATTAGATGGCCTTACGGATCGCAGCGCCTCGAGGAAGGGGGCTAAAATGCATAGCCCGTAGCATATACAAAAAGGAATTGTCAGCCAAGGGTCCAAAGCCCCTTTTTATGATACTCTTACGACTTGTGGTGCATCGGCAAAAGGGAGTAAAAGGTTTAGCCAACTACACATTGAAAGAACAAGGGCCTACTGTAGACTATAGTGACCAGAACGGAACTCGTGCACTGATCGATATACAAACCTCGGCAGTAGACAGCATGCCGTCAACTTGAAGCCGTTCCAGGTAATATTTGACATCAGCGGCCGGAATGTGACATTTGGAAGCTCGGCAAGTGAGATCGGGGTCGTCGTCGCACAAAAACGCAACGTGAACATAGGTGAGACTCCCAGGCCCAATACACGATCAATGATCGTAAAGAGACGAGTTCTTGCTCTCGTGGCGTCTAGTTTCTTGAGGTAATAATTGGACTGACGGTCATATCAGTTTGGCTTAGCCAAATGTTATCTTGCAAGCTTCTCTTTCAATTGAATCACCTGTCTGTATTGGATTAGACTTATTCGGTTCCTACAGATTACATACCTGAGCCACTGGTCGCGCACTACGAGGGTCATCATAAGGGGAGACGAAGAGACGACCGCAGAACGAAGTATGGATAGCTGGAATGTCAGTACGACTCATCCCGAAAGAGGCATAATACTCGAACCTGCGGCGTCCCCGCGTACTTTGAATTTATCGTTGTTTGGAACTGCGAGTAGGAAACATCATGCTACTTGCTGCGCGCCGATCTCAGAAGCGAGAGTCGATGTGTTGCCGACGCATACTAGAACGTCGGTCACCTGACGTATTATAGTAGACGTTGCCTTTTGACATGACGTGGCGTTGTTCTTGTCCTTGTTTTACTACTTTGTTGGGTCCCTGCAGCTTTGCCGGCCAAAAAACTCTTTTACCAGGTCGTCGATCGCGGTGTGTAAGCTCTTGTGAGGCGACAAACGAACGGCAGCATGACCTAGCAACGGGAACAGAGGCTTCTTTGGTATGACGAAAAAAACATACCGTCAGTCGGCACAGCGAGGTGGCAGTCGAGATGAGATAATAGCTGTCGGGTCAATGTTGTTGTGTCGAAACTCGTAGCCAATGCCGCCGTATACGCACTCCGCTCCATCATGATCACGTTTACACCAGCCGCCTCGTGTGTTCGCATTCACGTTATACATTTTCGGAGTCCAAAGATGGTTCCATCAGTGAGCCCGAGGCTGTTGGCGTCCACGTCAAATTTTCCTGGTTCGCTTTTGTGCTTCCTTTCGGAATCATGTTCAAGCGGTCAGCATGGATCTTGAGGAACGTTCTCAGGCCACGCTTTTGACGGACACTTTCCAAGAATGCTTCAGGAACGAACAACTGGTAGATTTAGAGGATCCTGAAGCGACCGGCCAATCCTGTCGATTCTATCACATTTGGGTCTTGAACGAGATTCATGCGATCTCGGTCACAGCATGGCAACTTTTCCCATTGCGCCCGTCCCGCTTGGAACGCGATGCACGTTCGGGTTTACCGGCTCTTTCTGTGTTCAGGGCTGAAGGGTTAAAGTTTCAATTCTATTCACTTCGAATCTAACCAAGGGAGAACAGCTCAGACGCAGGACATGAAGAAGGTGACACAGGTCCCCAGGACACCGCGTGTGTACGCCTTTAGTTCGCCAGACCTCCGGGAAATTTGGAGAATGAGATTGTCAGAGATGCTGGGGTGCCAGTCAGCATCTCTGACAATCTTATCTCCAAGGCTGCCCGGTTGTTTGGCGGACTACCGAGATGCGTACACGCGGTGTCCTGGGGACCTGTGTCGTCTTCTTCACGTGTAATATGTGTCGTGATGCTTTAAGGTACTCGCGACCAAGTCGGTAGGCGTTGTTAAATTTAATTTGTGTCTTTTTTATACTAACCTTCCTTTAGGAAGCAAAGTCTTCGGATACCGCTAACATCATCACATCCTCTCAGTCCGATTTTGTATAAGAAGGGTCCGATTGAGGTGCGCTCTCCTCCCTCAGCGTAATACGTTTAACCTCCCTCAGCGAGTTTGATCTGTACAAACTTCCCTCTTCATTGTTCTTTTCACTCATAATGACCTTTGATTCTCTGCCGACCCAATTTTGTCTCCAAGATCTCTGTGCCATTACCGGCCGTGTATGTGAACTACGTGTGAACGCTCACCAAGCAGAGGCCGACCGCGCAGCTCGTATTTGGTTCAGTAGGTATGTGTTATCGGCTTTCTGCAGTTGGGATCCGTAGCTAACATTGGTGCACAGCATAGATTTGTACGATGACCGGAAACGATCCAAGTTCATAAACTATGGCAAATTCGATCTGTTTGCAGCTCTCAGTTTCCCTGATGCTGATCTCAAGCATCTCACTACCTGTCTGATATTCTTCTTCTGGGCCTTCTCCGTATGTCAATCGTACGGCCTGTCGTCTGTTGTGCTAACGACTGTGAATCAGACTGATGATTTGTCGGACGAGGGAGATCTTCAATCCAAACCTGATGATGTCCAGGCAGGACACGATCTTTCCACGAGGGTTATCGTGAACCCAGAAGGCCCTCGCCCAAACTATCCTTATGCTGCCATGTTCTACGAGTGGGTATATTCATGTGATCCCATGACGTAACTTACGGGTGGTAGCCTTCTATCCCGTTTTCGTGAAACCTCTACCCAAGGAGCTTATAAACGGTATACAGTTATTCCTGTATTGTCACTAGTTCACACATCTAACATAACTTGCATAGCTTTATTCGTGCTTTTGAGGACTGGAGCAGCTCACAAGTCACACAGTCACGGAATCGCTCTCAAGACCGCATTCCGTCTGTCAACGAGTTTATTCTCATGCGGCGCGCTACCATCGGCGGTGCCATGGTCGAAGGTTCGAGTATTTCCCATCCGCTCGGTTATCTATTGATTGACATCGGATCTATAGCAATGATTGAATACTCGCTAGACTTGGACCTCCCTGACAAAGTCTTTGAGAACCCCATCATCAAAGCGATGTCCGACGCAACCAATGACCTTATGACATGGCCCAACGTTGGTGTATATTCTCCGTTTGATGCGATGGTTGCTGATTCTCTTCTAAATAGGACCTTTGCTCTTTTAACGTGAGATCGTTTGAGCGGACGTTGGATTCACGCGCTCATGTGCTTCCTGTTCATACAGAAGGAACAATCAGACGGCGATTACCAAAACCTAGTGTTCTGCATCATGCGCGAACGTAACGTTGGCCTGCAAACTGCCATTGACATCTTGACAGAGATGCTTGCACAGCGTGTTGAGGATTATATGAAACTGAAGAGCCAATTGCCATCCTTTGGCCTTGATGTGGACTGTGAGCTGGCAAGGTACTTGTACGCGCTTGAGAACTTTGTGCAAGGAACGGTGTTGTGGTACTACCTGAGCCCAAGTAAGGCTGCCCGACACTCTCACCATCGTTTACGAGGCTGATTCCGTGTTCTTCACACAAGGGTACTTCCGCGGTGTTGATGTCACCAACCGGGAAAACCTGGTCGTGCCCTTGTTCGAACCTGGAGTCTTTTGACGTCGAGGATTCGCTAGGTAGATCTTTAATCCGCACTCCCTTTTCTGTATATTTTGTAACGTATGCCCGCGTATAACATGATCGTTAGGATCATTTTTTAGCTACTCTGTTGTAATACGCTCTGTTGTGCCTTTTTTTTTTTTTTTTTTTTACTTTTAAGCCTGCTAGGCCGTGTAATTCATGAACCTCCGTAGAAATGGGAAGCGGGACGTTGTCAAGGTTGGATATGCGAACTGATGCTGCCCGTGGAGATACCGTAGATATCTGGACTTGACGCAACGTGTCACCAGTGGGGAAAGCCTTCCGGTGCCCATGTCACAAGACAAACTTGGCCTTCTCTTTCTGTAATGTGAGGAAGGATACACATGGATGAGAATCCCGTGCATTGTTGGCTTGGCAATGAGAGCGGCGGAACTTCTCGAAGCCAGAACGCCGCCACGGAACTGAACTGGCACGGATCCTGTTCTTAGACCGCATACTGGATGTTGTGTATGTCAGATTGATCGTGGGCGTATCGAAGAGGCTCTTAACTCTGTACGGAAACGGTGCCGCCGCCATCAATATGATCCATGGCAAGAACGGATCCGAAAGGATATATGTCGAATCGAGGTGTCCAGGGTCCTTGGTGGACGAGTGCACCAACATACACAAACACGGTTCTGGAAGGAAACACGTTTGCGCAGAGGCTCCTTATCCCTTCCGCTGGGTTCTGTTTCACCTTTTCTTCCCGTCGGTCCAGTCAATGTGGATGGACCGAATAGGCGGCTGTGGGTGTGTGGGGTATCAGGACTGATAGCATGACTGAACACTTTAGCCATCGTGGGTGGCCTGGGGAAGGCCTTCTTCTTCGAACCTGACAGTGCCAAGCTATCACCGTTTAACCCACCCCCGGCTCCCATGCATTCGTGGAGCGCCGTGCGTGTCGCCGTAAGTGGTCCACTTGTAGATGCGCTCATTAAATTTTGCATGCTTCACTACAGATACCCCAAGAACGTCGCCCCTCGGACCGAGTCTCCTGCTATATGGGTGATGAGTCGTTCGAGATGCGACACGTGTGGCTTCACTTCCGCGTCGATGATCCGCGTTTGAAACGTGGGTGTTACAGTAGGCTTCATATAGCCGCGCGGATCGATCGTATCGTGGTTGAGTGACGTCTGAGCAGGTGGTCTGACCACGCCCCTGCGGCAAGGTTTGCCTCGCTCCACATGACACAAGTCCAAGCGTCAGTGCAGGTGACCTTTTTTTTTTTTTCCTTCTCGCGCCCGTCGTGCTGATAGCAGTGCCGTGACATCGCAAGAAGTTGCATAGATGCGTCGGGCCTTAGGTAATCACAGACTGCGCCGTATACAGTGCATATTGTCTGGTTACCGGCTTATCGAATACGTCGTTGTGGGTCCATCTTTGCTTTGCATTTGCGATCTCTGTCGTGACGTGTACTAGCGAATTCGAGTGCGCAAACTTTAGCAGACGATTTTGGGCAAGTGGAAGTCGAATGGGGTTCCAGCTTCTTCGTGTTGCTTGTGCCATTATTTCAAACTCGATTTGGTAGGGATAAGATGGTGCAAGTTTGATCCGACACTCATGTTGCCTTTTAAGATGTGATATGTCCCAAGCGCTACTTTACAGGTCAAATGGAGTTCCATACTCAGGGTCCTTTGGTTGAAATGCGCTCCGGCGGACCCATAGCCATCAAGTCCCGGGATCATTGCCCAAAATGTGACCGTTGACAAGTGATGCAAAGCGAAGAGAGCAGAAGTTAATTCTAGGAGTAAGCGGCAAGCCGAACAACGTGCCCGCAGTTTGTGGCAAGTTTGCAATTGAATAATCGCTAAGCGGGCGTGCGTGCGTGATCCAGGGTTGATCCTCTTGGGGTAGAGGAAAAAAGGTAAAGAGCGCTCAACCGGATGAGGAAAAGATGGCAGGCAATGGGGAGAAGATGGAGAAACTCACTGCTGTAAAAGGCAAATCTTTTCCTGGCTTTTGCGGATGATGATGCTTTGCAAGAAGGGGTGAACCCAGACCGCGCGCCAGGACTCCCGCGAGCAATGGACTATTGCTCATCCTTTTCCAGATCTTGATGCTGATTGAATAGAACCAGGACGACACGACGACTTGGTGGGATGCTGCATTGATGAGATGATTGGCATCAGATCTGGTAGGCAGCTGAAGACGAGGGGATCTCGACCTTATTCTCTTTTTCAACGAGGAACGCGGATATGGGTTCCCCTCCTATCAGACGTGATCTCGAGGCAACCTCGAACGTCTCGAACTTTCCCCTGGATCTCTGGATGCCGTCGACTTCGACGACCGTGTCTTATCACTCCAGTGGTCCGTGGTGATCGCGAGGCGTGCCCGGGCACTCCGTGTGCGTCGTCGAAGGGCGTCGGTTGTCGTGAAATTCGCCGACCCCTCGGAAATAACGTCGGGTGCAGGATGAATGACCGTTGAGACAGGCTCGAAGACGTCACTTTGTTCGGTGATGAGCTGGTGGTGATGACTTGGACGCCGATTAATCGAAAAATCCCAGTTGGGTCCTTTTTCATTTCCACCGTCGGCGCAGCGGGCTTGACGGCGATTTGAATTTGTCTCTGCATAAGGGTATTAGAGAATGCTATGTGGTTTGCTGATTCGAAAGGATTTTATTGGTAGTGTTCTGCATGCATCCCGGCACAATCTGTTCGCGGAAAACATTGAGCGTGTGAAAGCTGGCCACTGAGTGTACTGAGATTGAGTTTTAAATCAGTATTCGGAGATTGAAAAATGGGTCTCGATCAGTTGCGCGCTCTGCAGCTGCGGCGCTTGTGATTCAGCGCCGATGCTTCTAGGAGTCTGAGTTATACAATCTGGGGACCGCACATGCTACCGCTGTGGAACGCTAACCGGATCAAGACTAGGGCGGATTTGAACGGACAGCACGCTAGTCCTGTCTGGGTGCGACGAGGTTGGGCGCTGCGAAGCTTGTTTGGTATGTAACGCGACACAGCACGTATCAGGGTCGGAGACGAACTGGAGAGCGAGTGGGAAACTTTTAGAGCCACATAAATGCATGTCTTGTCAGATCCGAGGTGGGTCAGTGATAGGACTTTGGTGGCCTACGTTCGGCCGTCTGGAAGAACCGTGCCGGGTGTGTTGGGGGCGAGTGCGTTTGGATCAGAGTGACGAGCTCGCTGATCTGGAATCATTCTAGAGTGCGACTGTGATGCACGGCTGGCGAGAGAGAGAGAGCGGGCCGGTTATCGTGCCTGTGCTTACTTGTACATGTCGATCCTTGCAGGGGCGGTCCGTATCAGCTCCCGATGCCCAAAAGTCAGTCTTTGACGTATGTATTTTCATCCATAATCAGTCGTAAAGAACATGGTGTGGCTGGGTGGTGGAAAGTGGGCGGCAGGGACGGTGTCCGGGTGAATAAAACAAAAAATCTGTGGAATGAGAACACTGCAGTGTCCTGTGATGAAAATGGGTGTATTTTGTACTTCCGCGTCGGTCGAGGAAGACGAAAGACGGTGGTCGTCATCACGTAGAAGGCTGTAAGCCCGTTGGTTCCCACTGGCATACAGTCACGTGTCGTACTGTATATACCTTCATCGCTCGGCGTGAAGATAGCAGAGTCGCCCTTGTACCCGTACCGCGTAGTTGCCCTTATAGGGCTTGGTCCGGTTCGTTACCCACACACTCGCCCAGTGTTCCACTGTTGACCATGGCTGACTTACAAAATCCCCTTGGTGAAGAGTCGTAACAAGTCATTACATCATGCTCCATGGGGTGAACATTGACAGACAAGCCTCACCTCGGCACCACTCTCAACCTGTCCCTGACCGTGTGTCCATATAAATCTCATGATCCTATGGTAAGATAACCAGCCGCTTACCACCCTAATCCCCGTCTT
>JBBPKE010000919.1:0-11363 GCA_038089095.1 Tylopilus orsonianus | reverse complement strand
GCGGCGAGTACAGCAGAGGCTAATGCTCTGACATTCCGCATGCCATTTGTACATCCTCGTTAGCTAGTTCTTATGCTGATTTGAGAGAACTACACTGATCAGTTAATCATGTCTGATTCAATATGCGGGTGTTTGCTACAATACCGTTTACTCCTGCCAGCACTTCAAACGCCGCTAACTTTGTCTCGTAAGGCTTCCATTACGAGATAGGTTGCTATGCTGGTTCGTGACATCAAAGGAATTTGGCTTGCGGAGTAACTTGAAGTTCTTATCGATTCTTGCTGTGCTTTTCTGAATTCGGGGGAGTTCCTTTGCACCAATAGTAGGGAGGGGAACAAGAGATCCATTGAACCGTGAGACCGAGTCACAGGAAGCCAAGTGGAGTAAGTATTCCTTCTGATGGCTGTCCTGCCTGTGTCACTGCTGATTGCTTGGCGGTGGACTCGGACAGTGGTAGGAAAGGGACCACTTGCCGGAGAAACTACATGCCTTGATAAATGCATCGCACGCGAGTGGACAGAAACCTAACTTTTGGATATCTGCGCATCTGTTTGCCAGATTGAAACGCCGATGGAACGTTGTAGTCTCCCATAGCTTGACTGCTCGCCGCAATCGTCTGGAGAAGTGAGCAGAATAGGTAAACTTCTCTTTCATTACTGGAAGATCGGGAGACACAGGTTTGTTTCATCTGTTGACTAAGGTCTTGTTTCTAACCTATGCAGTCAAAAAAATCGAACAGCATCTAGATATTCACTGGTTGATTTGTGTCGGGGGAAATGTTGAATATACTCTGCCCTATCCATGGACCGGAGTGCGTCAAACAGTTTATGTTGCACGTGGTCTTGGCTAAGAAGCTTCTTCCCTTAGCGAGACTATGTCTGGGCGTCTCTCAAGGAAGTAAAATATTTATTGTTGTCTTCGAACGAGGCTGACGTACTCGTCGTAAAACCACCGTGAAAGTTTTTCCAAGGACTCGTGTTGAATTACGGATCTACAAGAACACGCAATGGGCTGCATCCAAAAGTTTTGACAGTCATGTGTTCTCGTTATTCCGTGGCGTCGACGCTTGCCACCTCAACGTTGCACCCGGGTCTTGACGATCAACGTGAAACCTCTACTTGCGCAGACAACCAGTATCGGATGAGTAACTCCAGCACATAAGGATGAAGAACTGGAAGGTATATCATATCTCTTGCCTGTCTCCGAGGTCATCGGATTGCTGAGGTATGGTTCAGCCGAATATCATTTGAAAATGAAAATGTTAGGATGCCATTCAGTACGTGCAATGCCATTCAGCACATGAACCCAAAGCCGGAGCGTGGGGGATTGTGCGTGTAAAGTCATTATTGACTCACCGAGTCCCCACCTCCCCACCTTTGTCTTCATTAATACTTGATTGGGCGTTACCGCGTGGAACTTTATTCCACGTGCTCGGGGTGGATCTGCAGGCCCTGGCGACGGCTCCGAGTCCGGTCGCTACAATCAGTGGGCGCTTCTTTGGTTGATCTTCTTCGGTACGGCCAGCGCTCATTTTTAGCCACGCGCCTTTCCCTCCTTCGGTTGCCTGGATACTTCAGTCTCCTCGTCCCTCACTGTCTAGCCTGAGGCTGTCCCGCGCCGGCACCCCCCCCGGATTCCTTAGGCTACTACATCAACAAAAACTCCGAAGTCTTGCAAGCCTTTGCAGAGCCGCCAATGTATCCATGGACCTTACTACGCCTTGCAAGGTCGTTGCGAGCCATGCACTCGTCATGCGAGGCCCTGAAAGGCATATCCACACGGCCAGCACTCACCAGCCGCCCGTACCCTCGTCACCCCGTGAAGCACGTTTTCCACGCCATCCTCCCCAATCGTCCGCCCCCACCACGTGCTGCCCATTTCCTCTCGGCGGGTATACGACGCCAGCGAGTCTCCAAACACGAGTCACAAACCTAGGTCTTCGTGGCAGATGCCCTGCAGAGTCACCTCGTCGGTTACGTGGTTGACGCTTCTGCCAGAGCAAGAGATCAGTCAAGTCATAGTATAGTATATGTACTCAGAACTCGTGCTCGGACGCCCTCAGGCACCTTACTTCCTTCCCTCATTACTCGCGCGTGTTCTCTGTCGCATCTCCTCTCTTTCTTGCACGCATGCACCTCTCAATCACTTTATGATTACAGCGCTTGGCATTGGTCCCTGTGTGCCCGTTTCTCCGCCTTGTCTTTTGTCCCGCCTGCGGCCTTGCCCGTGTTTGACTTGCCCCCAAGCGCTCCGAAGGTTCTCTCCCTGCCTGACGCTGTCCTTCTGCTTTGGCTTTGGTCCATCACCACTCAGTCATATACCCAGCCAAGCGACGACAAGGCCCCCCTCGGACTGGCCTTCCCACACACCCACCGAATCTAGTACCTAGACTCGGTCCTTATTGCTCCCGCTGTCCTTCTACCCTGATCCATACGACTAGTACATCTCATCTAGTAGTACAGTCCTTTCCCGATCTGTCACTCGTCATCCCTCGCCCATCACCATCACAGAGGTATATCTTCTTCTCCTCTCCCAGTGAGATGCATGCGCCCTACTGACGGCCAACCCTCACAGTGTGCCACCCTTTACTCCAAGCTGTCAACGTGTACTAACCACGGACCTTCATCCTCAGCGCAGGCAGACACTACGTCCCTCATCAATCTGTAGATTTGATTTCGGTAGGTGTGCACATGCGTTCTGTGTAGAACATGATGTTTCCGCTACAGATATGCTTGCGCAAAATCTTCTTCGTCCGATCCCGCCGTCACGGTTTTGCTATCCTTCGCACCCAACGGATATCTTCTTTCTCCTCGTCTTCGAGGGCTTGATTCAAACCAGAGTACCCAAATTCATCTATCTCGTCTAGACGTTCGTCATCTGTTAGTAAGGGGGATGTGAAACCCGGGTCAATGATCATTCCCATTTGTCTTATTCTCTTCCTCCATGTTTTCGTCCCCCTCTCCCTTGTTTTATTTGCTCCTACAGCCATCCTCTTGTTCGTTAGCACTGGTTTTTATTTCATCCTTGTTTCCGTCGCCTTCACTGCTGCTATACATTTCCACATCATCTCTGTTCTCCTTTTTGTACACCATTTTCTAGTCGCGTTTACTCTCCAGTGTGAATGGAGCCAGATCTACCTTGTCATGGTCTTCAAGATGAAATTTGGTCTATGTACTGACTTGTGTCTGACGGCACCACCACGATAGCGCATGAACATGTTGCAATCAACAAAGCTAAAAGTAACTTTACAAGAGGTATGTCAATGTAAACTATGTTCCGTGTACTCACATATTCACATAAAACTATTCCTAGTCCTTATCGTCATCGGACAGCTGACGAGCAAGTGAATGTGGAGGAAGAGTAGCAGTGCGTCTAAATTTGAAGGGTGGAATGAGATGAGCTTCTCTGATGACTAGTTTAGGATCAAGGAAGCCGAATGCGGATAGCTCTGTACTGTCATAGGACCCATGTGCAGTAGGCATATTGCAGCGCAGATAAATGTTATATCTGTGCTCTGTGCCAGCCACCGCACCCAGAGAACATCCATCCAGTAGATTCTTCCCTCATATGATAGTGTATTCATATGGAATATCTCAATAATTTGAGTATAGCGGTATAGGTGGGGGTGGTCAGTTTCGTCCTTATGAACAAGAACATTACACAATGCAGCATGTATGTGGGGCATCTCGGGTATGATATAGATCATGAGTCATGCAATTGATTCATAGCATTTTACGTCAGTAAAAGTTCACCATGATCAGCAAATGTGTACATCAACTGGCATGCGACTGGCATGGTCTATTTACTCTGGGACTAGACCAGCTAGCCTAATAGGCTCGAACCTATTGGTAGGATACCCTGTCAGTGTGAGACACTAGGTGCTGGTGCTGGAATACCTCAGTGGGAGGGAATTCCAGCACCAGCACCTAGTGTCTCACACTGATGGTAGGCAAAAGCAGATTCTGTGCATATTAACCTCCCGATGAAAGCTGTCGTAAATCACAATTCACCCAGGATGGAGACGATGTCGCCCTAAGTCAATCACGTAGGCATGCCGGTGTACTTCAGTCAGGACATCCGCACGCGAAACTGGAGTTCTTTTGAGCTATATACAACACTTTTTTTACACGAGCCATTCAAAATGATGCATGCGTCCGTTAGATGTCTGCGATAAAAAATAGTGATACATGCTCCTCGATGGATCTAGTTGCACCCTCGCAATTGACCCTATTTTACAGTTTGTGGTCGAGATTGATGTGAACGGCCTTGACGGCGGTGTAGCTAGTGTAGTATTTCAGTGAACCAATACACACGGGGAATGAAAGGTGAGCCTCACTTGTGTAGCGCATACTCGCCCAACTCCCTCCCGATACCACTTTGCTTGAACCCACCAAACGGTACATTCGAATGCAACGTATTCACACAGTTGACCCATGCCGTACCCGCTTTGAGCCGGTGCGCCGTTTTGATTGCCCGATTCAGGTTTTGCGTAAACACAGCTGCGGCGAGACCATACACGGTATCATTGGCCTGTCGGATCACATCGTCCTCATCCTTGAACTTGATGACAACACCGACGGGACCAAAGATTTCCTCTTGAACAATCTTCATGTCGGGGGAAGTGTTGGTGAAAACGGTGGGCTGAATGAAGTAACCTTCGGTGCCTTTGCGTTCGCCGCCAACTTCAACTTTAGCACCTGCGTCCTTTCCGGATTGGATGTAATTCATGATACGCTGTAAAAATGAAGTGTCAGTCAGAAGAGATCACTACGAGAGATGTGGGCCATGGCTGCTGACGTTGAACTGGATCTCAGAAACCTGAGGGCCTTGGTACGTCTCAGGGTGGAACGGGTCCCCGACTCTGAGTGACCGGGCCTTCTCGACAAAGCGCGTGAGGAACTCATCATAAATGCCCTCTTGGACGAAGATACGGGATCCAGCACAGCAAGTTTGCCCATGGTTCCAGCTGCGGAAAACATCAGTACTCGGTTCCGTGCAATCAGCGAAGACGAACAAGATGCCAAACGTGGCCCAGTTCACGGCTTGTTCTATATCTGCATCGTCGAAAATGATGTTGGGGCTTTTTCCACCCAATTCCAAGGTGACGTTCTTCAAGTTACTCTTGGCGGCCGCTTCCATGATCTTGCGTCCGACGAGTGTTGAACCAGTGAAGGCAACTTTCTCAATCTTCATGTGGTGAGAGATGGCATCACCAACAGTATTACCATACCCGGTGAGAATGTTGACGACACCAGGAGGGAAACCAGCCTCATTGATGAGATGGGCCACGCGGATCGCAGTGAGGGGAGTAAATTCAGAGGGTTTGAGAACAATCGTGTTTCCAGTTGCGAGGGCGGGCCCAAGTTTCCAAGCCAGCATAAGTACTACCGAGGTGCAGTAAGTGTTATTCATGGGTGTGATAGGGTACCGTACTCACAAGGGAAGTTCCAAGGTATAATTTGTCCAACAACACCGATGGGTTCGTGACGGCTGTAAGTGAGTTTGGCTTCAGTTGTCTGTAAAGGTCCATAAGAAGGCATCCCAAACCAGTGTCCTTTTGGAAGCATACCTCTTGTACCTGACCTGTAATCTTATCTGCCCAGCCAGCGTAGTAGCGTATACAGTCTATGGAGCCGACAACGTCTCCCCTCCTGGCCCATCCGAATGTTTTTCCTGTAAAAGGACCGGTTCAGTGCGCTAGTATCCACATTTATACACCAGGGAAACCAAACCGTTGTCAAGCGCCTCGAGGGCGGCCAATTCATCTGCATGCGCCTCGAGCAAGTTGGCAAGTCTGGAAAGAAGAATGCTGCGTTGGGAACCTGAAGCTTTCAAGCCCCAGGCAGTATCAAAAGCCTTCTGGGCAGCATCGACAGCGGCATCGACATCCTTGGGGGTGGCTTCGGAAACGGACGTGATAACCTTTCCGTTGGCTAATGACGTGATTAATGATAACGGGAACTTTGTACAAAGGCAGGGGAGTCAACCACTTACTCGGGTTTATAACACTACAGAAATGCGGAAAATGTCAGATGTTCGACATATGAAGGATGTTCAGCTTACTCAATCGTTGTCCCATTAAAACCATCCGTGAACTGGCCATTGATGAAGATCCCGGTGTTAAAGGAGACCTTGCCCTTGTAGGAGGGCGTTTCGAACTCGTGAGTGAAGACAGAGGGCATGGTGAGTGTGTCTGAAGGGACAGAACAACGACAGGGGAAAAAAAGGGGGGTATATATAGGGTTTTGGGCCATAGATGACTACATTACGGTGCAAAATAAAGCAAATGATCAGGTGGCCCCATCTCAAGATCACACGATATCAGTCATCATACGGCGTACGTAAGATCTAGATTTGTTCTGCATCATGAACGCCATTACTACTTGCGAATTCTCCGTTTCTTGCTTGAATGGATGCGAGAGTAATGCAGCTTTCCTATCTCGTAGCAATCGAGCCGTAACCCCTGATATAGCAACGACACTGTATCATACAATCATCTTTGACCGCCAGATAAACCCAAAAAAAAAAAACGAAAGAAAGGATCCGCTCGTAATAGATTGATCCCGTTTGATTCCGATGGGCCCCCCGCTGCTGAGTATTGAAGCTTGGCTTCACTCAGTTTCAGGTAAATTTCTATCGGTGTTAAGGATGCCTCCAAATTCAACTCAGCAGGCCTTCTACTGCTTCCTTTGTCCCCCGCTCCAAAGCTGTGACAGCTGAATCTGATGATAACGTTTCGCTACACCACCCGCACAGTCAGAAGTGCAAGCTTATTCGGTTTACGCTCACAGAGGACACTGGGGGGGTCGGCGGACGTGGAATGAGGCACGGTGCAGCAAATTTGGATAGAAGCGGCATTTTACGTATTCTCGAAATGTGGAAGACATTTGCCGCTTAATTAAGGGAACGTTGGCCTGTATAATCCTCACCACCATAACAGTCCACAAATCGGCAGTTGGCCTTGTAGTCTAGAGGTACGATACTTGCTTTGGGCGGTTGTCGCGACTGCAAGTGGCCTGGGTTCGATTCCCAGCAAGGCCCTTCATTTTTTTTCTAATTGTTTCATCCACAACGTCCAAATCCCTCACCCCGAGGTCTCTTGTACTTCATATTCACACTCGCCGTGGTATTTAAAGGCATGAGCGTGTGCCCGAACTGGATCCTCACTCATAGGGAATACATAGGGACTGAGGCTTGGAACTACAGTGTCGAACAGCACGAATCACCAAGTCACAAATTCAGAATATAATTACCCCGTTTCGGATAAATGTTCCGCCGCCAAATCGCCAAGATGCATTTGCGGCACTAGACCACGAGCCCCAGCTTCCCGTCGTACCATTTCGGTTTTTCCATCTAAGCCCGTGTTGACTCCGCCGCGGCAATAGGTGGTATCATGGGCTATTCATTCTATCCACCACGGCGTGCAATGCGATGGTTAAAATGCACCTTCGGCGAAGAGTCGTCTTCGCGTAGCGTGTGCGCCCCCGCTGCTCATCTCCCTTGCATTCAAGATGCATAGCTGGGTTAGGACGCCGTGGGAGGGCGTACCGACCAGGTGAGAAAGTCTCAAGAAGGAAGCTTTGACAACGTCTCCCCCGGTTTCTGATAGAGTTCTGAAATTCCCATCCGATGGAGTCTCAAACGAGGTATGTAAACTGTCATGGACTGTAACAAGACTGTATCACAATCACCCCCGCTAAACATGCGGGTGCATGATTTTGGGCGAATCGCTCGGATGAACGAGAGTGCCTCGTGACAAAACAACCATGTGTGCCCTAAGCGCCGTCTTGGACCACGAGTATCCCACAAAATCACACGGACATTTAGATTGGTTCCTGTTTTACCTGTCGAATACTCTGGTACTGCAGTGTGGCGTACCTGGAACTGATGAAACTCGACTCGAAAGTGATTTATATATATACTACGAGTTGTCTCCGAGTGTACCAGTCCAGCTGTCCGCCGCCAGAGCTCTCCACTGCGATTCAAGGAAGGAGCTGCTTCACTGAACCTCGGCGTCTGGGTATGTGCCCAATTTAAAGGCAACCCCGTCTTTGACTGCGTTCAAAGCCGACACCTTGCCGTTTGATAGGGACATGTCTTCGTATACCCCCGATACCGACTTATGGCTCGAGAGGTCCCGACTCGATGGAATGCTGCTTGCGGGCGTCTCATACGGTGAGTGCCCACAATCGTCCGCTCTTCTCTTCACGCAAAACCGAACGCTGCCATCAGGCATCTTCTTTCTCTTGACCATACAAGCGGTGATTGCTCTGTGTCGAAAACCACGTTACGGTGGTCAGATAGTTCACAGCCGGTGGATGCTTCTTTCTTACATCTGTATCACCTTTGTTCTCGCCACGATCGGGTTTGCGGGAAACGCACAGTATACGGAGATGATATGGATCGACCTGCGAGACGCACCTGGCGGGCCGGCTGCATTGATCCTTGACGAGCTCAACTACCGAATAAACGTGGTAGCACTGACCTGGTAGGTTCTTCGCCCGTTTGAGGTGGTCGCCATCACTAAAGTCACGCACTGTAGTTACTACATTATGGAGTGGTTCATGCAAGCCTTGTTGGTTCGTGCTGTTGTTCTTCCCGTATATCCCTCCCCTTCATCTCTGCATGACAGCTCCACCGCTGCTTTGCTCTTTGGAACTGGAGACGCTCTATCGTCATGTTTATGTCCACTATCTTTGTAGCTATGATCGGTACGAATTCATCTCCTTTATTTGCCGATCTACTGAGACAGATGCGGTACTCGACCAGCCATGTCCATTCTTGTCCTCGCTGAATCGACCGGTGCCGTTTTTTACAACATCAATACCCAACTCGCGTATCTATGCCTCCAAGTCGGACTAACCGTCATGTACACCATCCTCGTCGCCGGACGCCTCTTTGTGCTCCGCTCGCAAATGAGGGACACCCTCGGGAAGGAACACGTGCGTCCTTATGAGACCGCCGCCATCATGGTCGTCGAATCCGCCGCGCTCTACACGGCGCTCGGCATCATCTTCATTGCGTCCTTTGCCCTCCACTCCGACGTCTCCAACCTGGTGTTTCTGTCGGTCAGTCATGTGCAGGTGAGTGCAAAGTTTGCGCGGTGCATCATGGGGTCGTCTGACGTTACGATCATGTAGGCCATCGCGCAATTGTTGATCATCGTTCGTGTAGCGGAGGGCAAGGATGCTTGCCATACCTCGACGACGACGCCATTTCGTACTCCCACCACAATCGCATTCAGTAACACATTGGGAAGCAAGGGCGGAACGCGCGAACTCCATGCGGATCCGCTCGACGGTATCGTCGACACAGAGCACGGGAGGTAGCCATGGAGATCGGCATGAAAAAAATCTGTTCACTTCCGACGGCTGTGTGGTGGGAAGGAAGTGGAACACGACGTGTCATGATGTCGAGTTTTTCGTAGGACGGGGGTTGTAACGTGTACATCATTTGGAAATACGCTAGTGTTTGACGTTCAATCCCGGCACCTTTTGCATGTACTAATTTGTACAGTGTTTTGGATGATCACGCTGTTGCGCGTGGTTCAGGAGCCAGCACTTGCTGTTCTGTTGTTATTCTTGTTGGAATTAGCAAGCGCACGCGCAGCCACGAGCGGCACCGGCAGTGTATGTTTACCGGTGTGCGCGCAGTGCACGCGCCACATCCCCTAACCTCCTCGCTACATCATATGGGTACTCCTTTGTTCTCTCGTCTCGCGTATGTATGTTCTTTGTCATTGATACGTTTCCATTCATCGGGCCCCTACGAAGCCCGATATCCCCTTTTTACTACAATACATTCTGTATCGTATATAGGAGTTACCTTTTCATGGCCGTCACCTTAGTCCGTTGTTTCACACACGACTGAGGTGAGTTAGCATCTGTTATATTCATTACCTACCCAAGCTGACATGTATGTAGTTGCCCGATAGGTAAATCATTATAGTCTGTTGTTTCACACACGACTGAGTTGCTCGATAGTCGTGTCCTTCCCCTCCAAGTATATTTCTATAAATTCTGTCAAGCCATGCGCCCCGTTCGATCCATTTGTCAAGGGTTCGACCGGAATTCTTGTGCCTGGCCATCTGCAGCCTCGTCATCCGTCGTCCAATTCATCTCCGTGCGGAGTGCCGACCTTGTGGTATATGCTTCTATATGGACGGCATCCATCAAGGTAGAGCGACCGTCAGTTCAGATCGTGCGTCAAAGCCTTTACTGGTGGAAACGATCCAGCTCTGGGGCCCGTCCGAATGATAAAGAGTGCCAGCACGAAGGTCACATGAACGCCGCCCAGAAACTCCAATGGTGGCATTGCCAAAAACGAGCCTGGCAGTCGCACGGCGAGACCACAGTGGTACAACCTCCAGCCTCCAGTACAGGTCGGATGCCATTATTGGGCTCACTGGGCGGCACGACACGAGGTCCATTGAAAGATCCATGATGGCCCCGGGCGTTCTCGACACGCGAACGTGTCCCAGACGGAGATCTCGTTGTTGTACGGATCTACGGTACAATGCCAGTAACATGCCTCGATTGGCACCAGTCACGCGTTCCCTTCCTCGAGCTGGCCCAAGCATGTCGCGCGAGACGTGAGTGATCGCCAGCAGCACCGCACGACTCAAACAGGAGTAACCGTACACGACTGCGGTACCATCTAGGCATGCGACAGGAAAGCCAAGATTCAGGAGACCGAGGATCCAACGTTGCACTGAGATTCGTTCAAGTTGAGACGTGTGATAGTCTCGAAGCTGAGGAAGGGATGGCGTGCTGCCCCGACTTGGCGATGCCGGACTCAAGGCTGGGATGGTTTCGAACTGCGACATGGGGAGGACTCGACTCCCTACGGCCGAGATACTAGCTACTGCTGAGGGGATTATCACTCCGGCTTGCCACGGTCGACTTTCGAGTGTCGGAGGTGTCGCCAAATAGTACATACATGGGGATCAGCGTGCATACACACTGCAACCGTACATCCGCATAGTACACGAATTTCCGATCGTACAACTTGGGCGGGGCTACGGATCAGCATGGACCCCGTCAGCACGACAACGCGGCAGATCTCGAGGGAGCGATGCTTACCATGACCCATCTAGTTCATCCCTCCATCCAGTCCACGCAACCATTCCATTCTACACCTCCACTCGACCAGCACTCGCTCAATACACCAACCACGCGCGGAAAGCCTCATCCGCCAACGCCCCCTCCCACACCCCGGCACCCGAGTCTGCCTGCGCCTCCAACACCCACACGCTCTCCACGTCCTCCCGCCCGACCCTCAGCCCATTGTACAGGTGCGGAAACGTCCCCTCCCCCGGACGCGGCCCACACACAGCCCCCTCTGGACTCTCCCATCGTACCTCG
>JBBPKE010000917.1:0-11375 GCA_038089095.1 Tylopilus orsonianus | reverse complement strand
GCCCTATATGGAGTTAGCGCTTATGTCATAGCTAACCCTTAGCTAAGGCCACGTGTCTGGCAACCACTTAGCTAATCCCTACTTCGTACCCATAACCTAGGGTTCCATTCTAGGTTAACCGTGTAACATTCGTTACAGAATTGGGCTATATACTTGGTGTATGGAATTTAAAGCTTGCTCTTGGCTTTCTAAAAGTGTTTTTGTCATGTGATTTGGTTGTCATGTCACTGAGATATGGCATTTTCAAAATAACATGTCATTGAAACATTTATTTGAGCATAATTTTGTTATCAATTATTTGATATCTAACACAAGAATTTAATAGCTTCTGATGGATATTTTGCTACAACCCTGATTAGTTATGTAAATTACATAACCCTGAGACATATAAGTGGCATATATGCCACTCAGTATAGCAGACAAGCTACTAAACTGTGTATGACCATGCAACAACCACAATTCTGTGCCTCTACTGAGGACTTATTCCAGGCTGCCACTAGAGCTGACTAGGCAGTATTGAGCTATAACCCTCAATAAGCTAGAACTGGGGTTCTAGCCAATGTAGAGCACAAGGCTCTAGTCTAGGCATATGCAAACACTAGGTATCCCATTACTACCATAGTGGACTTATGTCAGGACCATTACCAGCAGGTACTAGGATTGAATATCCCAATATGCTAGATCTGGGGATCTAGCAGGGTAATTGGCAGGATTCTTATACTACTGGCTACTGTGCATGGACCAGCTACCAACTACTATATCAGGCAGGTGCCCTCATAGACTGGGCCCTATCAGTATGTATCTTTATGTAATTGTCCATATGTCATCTCTGTGGCTACTCTGCAACATCAGCCATTGCTGTATGTGTGACTGTTTGCTACAGCCAAGGCATTGGCAGGCCTTAAGTACCTACAGACTATGCACATAGATCAGGCTGTGCTCTATCAACTATGATAACTATTTAGATAGGCATACTGAGAGCTATATTATATATAGAAGATCTGATGTGAGGGCAGTGGACAGTTAGTCATATCCTTTGACAATAGATACAATGGCATCAGTTTTGTGTATGTAATAGTCCATTGTGGCTATGCAGCCTAGACTGATCCAGACTTTTTTTATTCCAAATATATTGCTTAGTCAGTGATAACCCTTAGCTAACCCTTATCCTTTCCCATGGTAAGTCCACATGGGGTTAGCTATGCCCATATTGGGATGTTAGGTTTATGTAGCATTCACTACACTCAGTTAACTTCAGCTTATCATAAAATCCATTTTTACTTCTATTAAAGCTAATATGCTCTTTTTTTTTAGAATCTGGCCTTTCTACTTGTCAATTCTGCTCTCAAACTAGTCTGGGAAAGTCTACTGTGGCTAGAGTCATCAAAGAATGCATTTCAGATAAGGAGAATATCAAGCTAGAATATCCTTTTAAACTTTTTCCTATTAATAGAAGAAAAATTGACTTTAGTATTGTAATAGAGTTACACAATGCTTGGCAACAGCTGAGATCACAGAGTGGTCATGGAGCACTAACAGAGCTTAGTCATAGCTCACACATAAGAATATGTGCCCATTGCCCATGAACTACCATATTAGTATAAAGTCATGGTAGGTCCATCAAGGCAGCTACCATAGAAAGTATAGCATTGCATGGTCTGTGCATGGTAGCCTATAGTATATAACAGGACCCCAATTGGCCCTTCTAGCTCCCAAGCTAGAATATTGAATCTTAAATGGCTCAGTACTTGCTAGTAATGGCCCAAGCATAAGTCCTCTCTATGAGGCATCAAGGGTGGCACATGTTGCAATGTTCATACCTTGTGGCTTATCTTGCAACAAGTATTATCACTGGAAGAACTGTAATGGACAAGCTGTCAGGCTGAGCACTGCATCACTGACCATCTTCACTGCCTTCCAATAGAGGACTTATACTCAGGCCACTGTGTGTGCACTATTGGGATGAGAACCCAATATGCTAGCTTGGGGAGCTAGCAGAGCTATTTGAGTACCTTATATATGTACTACAGAGGGCCTTGCATGGACCATGTACAGTACTACTGAATATAGATATTACTCTATCAGACCTGTTGCCATGTGATCTCCCATTCATACTCTGCTTTCTGTGACCACTCAGCAGTGCTGGCCATTGCTGAAGGGTGTGCATTTGCTACAGTGACTTCAAAAAGCATTCCAGTGTTTGATCCAAATGCAAAGGACAAAGTACCCTGCATTTGACCGTGGGAATTTCATTTCGCTTTGGTGAGACCAAATATAGTATATACCCCTGGCTACATTTTGAGCCTAAAATCATTTGATGTGGTCCAGTGGCTGTGGAGATATGGCCATTTAAAAACAGTTACCTCATTGGAATACTTTATGTACTTTTCATCTGGACATCATAATCATAACAAGAACATGTTATATTTTATATTTTTTGGTAATGTAAACAAAGATACACATGTAAATAGTATGTCAGAGCTTTGACACCCCTTTATTTCATACTTTAATTACCATACAAACCCTTTTTACTAATAAAAAAGCAAATATCTTTGCTTGGCTTGATATTGGTCAATTTTCATATTCTATTGCCACTGATTTTTATGTTGGCCTCTCTATTGTATCCAGGCTTTGCTTCCAAGAGCATCCAAACTTGGATAAATTCTTTGGTGGTCACCCATTCAAACTTTTTCTCACCAATATTTGCCATACTATTCATTTTACACAGGTAGAAAATGCTATTCAGGTCACTAAGGCACTGTCCAATATTATCAACCAACTTCTATACCATAATACAGTCTGCCAACACTTGAAAAAGAATGGAATGAAAGCTGTTTCCAAGCAAAAACAACCACTTCTTTTAGCTAGATATGTTTGAATTTTGATTATGTGCAGAAGAATTGGATTACAGAGGACTAAAAGGAGGTGATATGGTCAGATATGACTAAGGGCAATTGCATGGGGTCATATAGAAAGATATGGGTATGAAAAAAGCCAGGAAATGGCCTCAGTGATAGATTAGTGAAAGAAACTGTTAAGTATAAAGAAGATTCTTTGATGATTGGGGATATATAACTTGGCAAGGCATTGGAAATGTCACCAAGATTGATGGTAGGATTGATAGAGATCTCTACCTCCAAATTTTGAAGGAAGAATTCCTACAAACCATGGAGTATTATAATTTTAATTCTTTTAATATTATTTTTAATAGAATAATAACCTTAAGCATACCTACAAAAAGGTCAAGGAATGGCTAGAGGAGCAAGGGTTTTGTAATGGACTAGCCATTAGGCAGGGCATTGCATCACCTGCCACCTGCTATGCCCACTAAGGGACCTACAGCTGGGCCACTAGTGTGCACAATACTAGGATGAATCCTAATATGCTAGACCTCAGTCTAGCAGGGGCCATTGCATGGCTTATATACATATAGGGATTATGCACAGACTGTGCAGTGCTATGACTATCTATGGTAACTACCTGTACTGACCTGCTACCTCATGTCCATTCTATTGGACTCTTATATATTCTATATTATGTACTATCTGTAACAGGCTCCATGACTACTCCATGATGCTGGCCATTTCCAGCTTTGTGTAGCATCTGCTACAGATTTAGGACTATGGTATGGCCTAAACAGTCTCCACACCTTAATCCCATTGAATATCTCCAGTAGAACCTCAAAAAAAGGCTAACTAAGAATAAGACCCCTTCTAAAAAGATAAAGGAGTTTGAAATAGAATTAAGACAAAGTAGGTGAAGATACCAGTGCAGAAGTGTCAGGAATTGATTAAAATGGTGTCTATAATGTTAAAAGCAGTTTTAAAGGCAAAGGGGAATACACCAGGTGCTAAATATACTCAAATGAGTTAGAGTACATAAAGTGTTTCAATGAGGTGACTGTTTTTAAATGGCCATATCTCCACAGCCACTGGACCACATCACATGATTTTAGGCTCAAAATGTAGCCAGGGGTATATACTATATTTGGTCTCACCAAAGCGAAATGAAATTCCCACGGTCAAATGCAGGGTACATTGTCCTTTGCATTTAAATCAAATATTGGAATACTTTTTGGAGTCACTGTAAAAGAACTAAAAATGCTGTTTAGGCTACTCAGCTCATTAATACTTCTCTCCTGTCTCCTGTCTCTTTCCAAACTATTTGAAATGTACTCAAGTCTGCTTTCTTGAAGACTGTAGTCAGAAGAAAAAGTCTTTTATATCAGTCAAGTATAGAAAACATAGACTAGCTTTTGCTTTGAAATATCAAAACTGGGCTATAAAAGACTGAACAAGGGTTAGTTGGTCATGTGAAACTAAAATCAACAGGATTAGGTCAAATGGAAGGAAGTATGTATGAAAAATAGCAGGTCAATTTTTATAGGAACAAAAGATTCAGAGAACAGTGAAGTTTAAAGGGGGCTTTTTAATGATTTGAGGATATACAGTGAGCAACAAAACCATTGCAATATTTGATGTCACTCTAGTGTATGAAGTATATCATGCTTATACATGGAAATATCACTTAGCATTAGTGGAACAGAATATAGTAGTCACTCTTGGCTACCATTCATTCCCCTATGTCATGTGATGAAATTTATACACTTATCAGATATACTTCAATTAATCAAGGCTACTTATTGCAATGGTTTTATTGCTGATATCAAGGATATCATAAACTGGTATAAAATGTGTTTTCCTTTAGTCTTAATCATCTCCTGATCCCTTCTGGACATACTATAAGTCATCCTCTGATATTATTCTATCTCAATCTTCTCTTACTATATTTATTTGCACTGTTAAAATTCAAATATCTCATTAAGAGCTTAAAATACATCAGCAAATCACCAAAAATGTCCCAGTATGTCACAGATTGTCACAGATTTTCAACTGTACTCACAGTATCTCACAGAATCCCCAGCTCAGCCCAGCTCTACAGAAATACACTATCACACATTTTTAACTGTACTCACAGTACCCCAGAGCATCAGCAAATTACCAAAAATCTTCCAGTATATCAGCAAATCACCAAAAATCTCCCAGTATGTGACAGATTGTCACATATTTTCAACTGTACTCACAGTATCCCACAGAATCCCCAGCTCAGCCCAACTCTACAGAAATACACTATCATATTGAAGTGAATGCTTTATGACTAACCTAGCAGTAACTCTAGGTTATGAGTACAGAATAGGAGTTAGCTAAGTGGTTAGCAACTGCCAAGAGACTTAGCTAAGTGGTTAGCAACTGCCAAGAGACTTAGCTAAGGGTTAGCGCTTAGTCAGCGCTATGCCCCAATATGGGCTTAGCAGCCCTAAGACCTAGATGGTCTAGACAAGTACATCATTGTTCCAGATGTGTCCTTATGGACTTCATGAGGTCAGTGCCCTCACACCTGTAGTCAGCAGGCTCTCATAATAATATGATCCCATCACATCAAGCCTCCTTTATATAGTATTCCTAGTAGCACACCTAGCTAGTATATTACCATAGTTAGTAGGCACTGCCTGATACCCTAGTGATCCATGCATAGAAGAGTGTAGGTATATAGAGTGCCAATGCCCTGCTAGAACTCCTCAGTTCTAGTCTATTGGGAGTTAGTTCTCAATACTAGAGGAAGTCCCTTAGTGGGTCCTCATTAGCTCTAGTGGCCCAAGTACAAATCCTTAGTCACAGTTAAGGCATTGAGTGAAGTAATTTCAGTGCATTAGTCAGCTTTTGCATCACATGACCATGTCACTTTCTTGCCTAAGCTCTGAGTATATTTTGGACCTTAAACAACTTAGTTCCTCACAAGAGTACTGGATCTACTAGTGTGAGCTAAGATATATTACGTTATTCCTTTGTAGCTTGAGTTATCACTCAGAAATACCACCATGTAATTTAACCTAATGGAGATAGAAGCCTCATGTAGATAATCTCCATGCTGTGCATGGGCTGTACTTAATCTCTGCTTGACAGTTAATCACTATCAGTGCAGCTTTGCTTTCATTTGATGATAGCTAGTGCCTTATGGCAAACCTAGATAGTGAGTATTAAACCTTGTTACCTAGCAGCTTAGTGATGCTGTGCATCGTCTTAGTCAGTAGATACAATAGAAGTATATTTTTAGTTATTAATAGATAGTCAGTTAGATTGCTGTATGTATATATAGTGGAATGCAACCAGCCCAAGAACTCCAGACTAGTTCTTGTGGTATTCAGCCTCATCACATCTATTCTCCTAAGCTAGTATCTGTGGGCTTGAAGCTAGACACCATACAGTGAAGGCTAAGAGCTTCATTAGAACTAGTCTTCTTGCTTTACCCTCACACTCTGCTACTCAAATATTGATTGCCAATTATTAAAATGGTAGCTACAGCTGGACCTGAGGCTTAATGGGACCTACTATACATACTTGCCTGGACATTTGCCTATGTACCCTTTGTCTTTAAAGCATCCCAAATAGGGGATCAGACAGCAGTCTATCATTAGGGTCTGCTGGGGTCAGCTCAAGTACTGATAATCGTTTAATGACAGCTATTACTATAGTTCACCTTCTTCAAACTTCAGTTCTGAGGCTCATGACCTCAACTTTTCACATTAGTATGTCTGAATTACATTGGCCAGAACTGATTGAGAGGAAATACAGATCTCTTGATTTAAGTACCCTTTTACTTTTACATATGAATATTCCACTCCCCACAAGATGAGGCCTATCAACAGGCCCTCAGAGATCAGCTTTTCCAAACACTTGAGTTCTGGGAAAGGTTTCAACAAGAGCAAGTCAATCCCAATGAAACAAATGGGGAATTCAACTACTATCCCACTCCTTCTCTGCCAGAGCCTATCCAAGGCCAAAGACAAGTGCTAGACTTTAAAGATCTAGCCTTATATTACCCAGAAAACTTTGAAGATGAAGTACTAGCCATCCCAGACTTAGAGGATGAACAAGAAGTTTTTATAAAAGTAGAATCCCCGGAGATCAGAAACAGTATTTTTCAATCACCATCACCTATCTTCAGAAACCCCTGCCTCATCCCCTACATTCTCCTCCCCCTCACTAAGAATGTCAGCAGAATCCTCAGGGTCAGATAGCAACAATGTCAAAGCTTTAAAAAGGGCAGTAGACAATCTCCTCAAAAGGGTCTCCTCCCTCAAAAAGGAAAAATGAGAGCTAGAGCAAGCAGGATGAGGAGTGGATGCAAATACTCAGTCCTTTATTAAGAAAGTAGATTCATATCCTGATCCAGGGAATTTTGATGGAAAAGTGGCCAATTTTGAGAACTGGTAGAATCAAATACAGTTATTCCTTAGTTTTAATAAAGATGTATATTTCACTGATGAGCAATTAACTGCAGGAATCCTAATGAGAGTAGAAAACCTTGAAACTCCCCAGGGGATAGCAGCTTCAACCTAGGCAAGAATAAAATTGAAGCAATATAAGAATGATGACAAGTCACTCAAGAACTTTACCTGGCCTGGGATTGAAGAACTGGAACAGGAATTAAGAACTCAATTCTTAACAGGAAACCAAAGAGATTTTGTCCTGAAACAGCTGAAGGCCTGCAAGCAAGGGGCCAAAGAATTCACTCACAACTACCTAACAAGATATTGTGGGATTTACAATCCAGAATTCATAGAAGAAACTACAGCTGTCAGAGTCCTGGAGGAAAACATCAAGGAAGAAATAAGATGGCAGCTCTTTTATCAGAAGAAGAGAAGCTTTTCAATTAAAACTACCTTGAAAAATGTAGAAGCAATAGGAGAGGCACAAGACATATTCTTTCTTACAACTGTGGGGGGCACATATAGAAATAACACTCAATATAGTAATGCCAGAGCAGGGCCATCTAGAGCCCTGAAATCAAGGGATCCTAATGCCATGGATGTCAACACCATTAGGAAAAAAGAATGTTTCAATTGCAGCAGACAGCATTTTGCTAGAGATTGCAAGAAGCTAAAAAATAAAGAATGTCCTGAGTGCCATTTCTATAATGGCAGACATAGGCAAAAGTACTCCAAGCACTCAAATGGTTGAGCCAATGGAAAGAGGGTTCAAGCAATGGATTCTGGTGTTAGCTTGCAAGCTCTAGCACTGGATCAGGCAGCTGTCAGTTGGGATAACCAACAAAGATTAGACATTGCCAAGCTCATAAAGGACCTGGACCCAGAAGCGGCCATTGCCACAATAAAAGATGCAATGGCATTAGATCAGAAGGGAAAAGGCAGAGCCAACCGAGGAATCTGGAACTTCAGAAGGCCATTGGATAGGAGAAATTATTTAATTTTCAGAATCGATTTACACCCTTAGGGGTTGATAGGGACAATGGTAATGACCACTGTGAGTTAGAATGTACTACTGATACATATACAGACATATATTCCCTTATGAAAACATTAAAATCTATAAAAATACATAAAATCTCAGAGAAAACTAAAATTCTGACCTGAGAATTGGAAACCATGGCAGGTCATGATCTATATGCAGCTGAAGAATCCAGGATCCCTGCAGGACAACACAGACTTGTGGATACTCAAATCCAAGTCCAGATTCCAGAAGGGTTCTATAGAAGGATTACACCAAGAAGCAGTTTAGCCTCAAAAAAGATGATAGGAATTGGAGTGGGAGTTATTGATTCAGACTACAGAGGAAACATTTATGTCTATATATTTAATCATGGAAAAGAAGATTTTCAGATAGCTGAAGGAGATAGGATCACTCAATTTATAATAGAGCAGATCAACATGGCACCACTATCAGAGATGGCTTTACTAGAAGAAACCAAGTGAGGAGAAGGAGCCTTTGGTAGTATGGGAATCAAATCCATAACTGAGACCACAACTCAAGATGAGCATGCTGGATGGGAATTCAGGCTTAATTTGATTACAACAAAAATACAAAAAAAGTATAAAACAGATTCAGATTTTCCAGAACAGATCCTAGTACACAGTGTAAATGTACAAAAGGAGATAAACCTTGAGGTACAGATCTCTAATCTTACCAAAAAGGGAAGAATGAAGAAGATTACAGTGCTCCTAGATAGTGGATCAAATGGAAGCTTCCTTGATCGGAAGTGGGCCAAAGAAAATGAAATAAAGATGAAACCTTTAGAAAAGGCAATACCCATCTTTAACATTGATGGTACCAAGAACTCTGCAGGAGACATTATGCATTTGGCAGAGTTAATCATGGATTATCAAGGCTATTGAGAGAAGATTATGGCAGAAATCACTAATCTGGGAAAGAATGACCTAATCTTAGGATATATGTGGTTAGAAAAACATAACCCTGAGATAGATTGGACAAAAGGAGAAGTAAAACTCCAAAGATACCCCAAAAGCTGCTACCTTCTCAAAGATCAGATAGTATTCATGAGATCCTTGATGGATCAAGAAATAGAAAATGCAGTGCATGTATACTTGAAGATTAAAGCCTTAGATAGGCCCTCTGAGAAAAGAGAAGCAACAGTTGAAGAACTCATTCCAAAACAGTATCTGCATGAGTTCTATGACATCTTTTTGAAGAAATCTTCAGAAAGAATGCCAGTTCATAAACCATGGGATCACGGGATTGATCTTAAACCAGGCTTTGTGCCAAGGAAAGCCAAACTCTATTCAATGTTGCCTGAAGAAAGAAAAGAAGTTGATGATTTTATTGATGAACAGTTGAGGAAAGGATATATCCATCCTTTCAAATCACCAATGATCTCACCAGTCTTCTTCATACCTAAGAAAGATAGCAAAAAGAAAATGGTTCAGGACTACTGGTACTTAAATGACTGGACAGTCAAGAACAGTTATCTCCTTCCTTTAATTTCAGATCTCATTGATAAACTAAAAGGAGCAAAAATGTTTACAAAAATGGATCTAAGGTGGGGATACAATAATATCAGAATGAAGAAAGGAGATGAATGGAAAGTGGTGTTTACCACACATCATGGTAGTTTTGAACTATTGGTCATGTTCTTTGGGCAAAGCAATAGCCCGGCCATGTTTCAAAATATGATGAATGACATTTTCTATGATATGCACCAGATGATCAAGAAGATCATGATAGAGTAGTCAAAGAAGTCCTTTGGAGGTTAAAGAAAAATGATCTATTTGTGAAATCAGAAAAGTATTTCTTCTCCATGAGAAAAGTTGAAATGCTAGGCATGATCATAACTCCAGAAGACATTTACATGGCAGATGATAAGATGAAAGCAATGCTTGAATGGCCAGTTTCTACCATGGTCAAGGGAGTAAAAGACTTCCTTGGTCTGGCCAACTTCTATTATTGATTCATACAAAACTTTGCCATAATGACTAGGCTGTTGAATGACCTTACTGAGAAGAATAGACTATTTGTTTGGACTGAAAAGGAGCAAAAAGCATTTGACACATTGAAGCATTCATTTATCATGGCACCAGTACTTACGTACCTGGATGAGGAAACCCCTTACCGAGTGGAATGTGATACTTCTGATTTTGCCACAGGAGCAGTTCTTAGTCAGCAGATAGACAACAAATGGCATCCAGTAGCTTTCATGTTAAGCTTAATGACACTAGAACAACAAAATTATCCCATTGTGGATAAAAAGATGCTGGCCATCATTAATAGTCTAGAGCAATGGTATCACCATCTAGAAGGCACTAAACACCAGTTTGAGATCTGATCAGATCATGCAAATCTCCAGTATTTTATAAAGGGCCAGAACCTTAATAGAAAACAAGCATGCTGGGCACAATACCTTTCCTGATTTGATTTCCTATTAGTAAAGAAACCCAGGGTTTCAATGGGAAAAGCAGATGCTTTCTCTAGAAGAGAAGATCATACTATCAGGATAGAAAAAGATAACAAATGTATCATAATGATATCCGAGTCAAAGATCCATAGATTGGTTCCAGTTTGGGTTCATACCAAGGAAGAAGATCTTCTCAGCAAGATTAAAGAAGCACAAGGCTTGCCCTCCAAGATCCAGCTGATGAATGGAAAGATATTAGTCCCAGAAGAGCCATTATATCAGCAAGTTATTCAATTATATCATAACTCCACCCTTGCATGGCACAGAGGCATTGATAAGACCTATGAGCTAGCCTCAAGGTATTACAGATGGCCTGGCATGAAAGATCACATCATAGATTATTGTTCCTAATGCGACAGGTGTGCTTGGATAAAGCCTTCAAATAAGCCCCCTGGTGACTTAATTCACTCCCTTAATGCACTAAACATACCATGGGAAGAGATCAGCGCAGATTTCATCACAGATCTGCTGCTTAGTAATAGCTTTGACAGCATTCTCATAATCATAGATTGATTTTCAAAAAAAGTCATCTTCATTCTCATGAACAAGACAGTAACAGCTCTCAGAACAGCTAAGCTTTACTGAGATCATGTATGAAAGCATCATGG
>JBBPKE010000915.1:0-11399 GCA_038089095.1 Tylopilus orsonianus | reverse complement strand
GATGGAACCCCATCCCAATCTTGGAATAAATCATCTTCGCTTTCCAATGAAGGTGCGGAGGGCTCTAAACCAGGCTCATCGGTAGGAGGCGCACTCGGGGAGGCCTCGGGCGGGGGTCTTGATGGTCCAGGAATAGGAAGAGAAACCAGGCCCTCTTCGCAAGGCAACGAAATATCACTCAAGTGACCAAAGAGTAGGTCGGTTTTAGAAGGAGGTGGAGGAAACGATGGGTGTAAGCTGAAATCTATCGGTCCTTCACTCAAGTCTATGCCCAACTCTTCCAAGTCGTCTTCCACTTGATGCCATTCTGGTGCGGAGACTGGCTGTATCGTGGCTGCACTTGATGCATCGACCATTCTTGGAGAGCTCGCCCGTTCACGAATACGAGCAAGGTGAGCCTTGTCATCAGTCGCAACATGTCCATCGCTTGGAGGAGCATATGGGATTGGTTCGTCTTCGATGAAAGAAGGCTGGACTAAAGCCGGGCAGTCAGACGAAGGTGTCATCCTCAGATCAGATACGGCGGAGGTAGGAGGCACACGGGAAAGGTTTGGAGCAAATGACGCTCCGTAAGTGGGCGGCGACGGAGAACGAGAATTTTGCAGAACTGCGGGCAGCTCGGCGGTGCTACCATTGTGGGAAACGACGGCTTCTGGTCTGGAAGAACTTGTCACCCCGGATACAAAGGAACTCGGGCGAGGCGAAGCAATAACAGAAATTTGTGGTGACTCGGGGAAGGTCGGAGATAACGGTCGATTGGCCGTGAAAGCGGTTGCGGGTCTTTTTCTCCGACGACGAGCAGACTGACGAATACTGGACTTCCACCGAGCAGTCGCTCTTGCCCACATTCGTATCTTCCCCCGGGCATCCGCTTCTCGCGGAACGTCTTGGGAATCGTCATCAGCAAGCTTGTGCGCAAGTTTGCGCTCCAAGTCCCTCGTCTTTTTCTTCCGCTTTCGCCAAACAAGACAGGTAAGCATGAAGACACATATGGAACCGGCCAAGACGATGGCCAGTGCGAGAATGATGGTCGACTCCGTGTTAGTGATGTTGCTTGCACTCTCCCAGCCAGCAGGAAGCACAGACGTGTCGAACTCGTCTGTGTCGAGGGTGGAGGAAGGCATGGGCGTGGATGAGGGCGTGGGCGTTTGGGAGGTGGTGGGCTGTGACTGCACGACAGAAGTGTTCGCAGTCGAATCCAAGCACTGGAAAAATGTATTGAGATGGGACTGCGGCTGAGATGTTGGGATCGGACTCACTGTTGAGATCGGACTCACTGTTGAGCCGTACAATGTCCACACGTCAGTTTTCCGCCAAAGACTGTCGGATCCTTCCACGTATTTGTCTGCAACCAACTGCCGTTCGGACGTCGGTGTAGGTACCGAGGGAGGGGGCGTTGTCGAGCTGGATGGGGTGGGGGCACGTTGGGGAGATGTGGAGAGGATGTCCGGCGGCGGGTGCTCGCAGTCGGGGTCAAAGAACGGACAGAGAAAGGTGGGGGGGGCAGTCGGGAGGGGCAGGGGCCCGGCTGCGACTACGGGTGGGGAGGCGGCGATGACCGCAAGGGCGGAGAGGACGGCTGGGGAGGGGGGGCGGCGGGAGGAGCGCGGGAGGGGGCAGGGGGAGGAAGGGGGATGGGCGTCTGTCTGAGAGGGGCGGTTGATATTCCACCGGCCATGTTTTGGCTTGGCCATGATACGAGAAAGCGCAGAAGACGTGCCAAGAGAGTCTTGCGGACACGGCGTGGCTTAATGCGGCGACCGAGCCGAGGAGGCGAAACGAGACGAGGGAAATGACAGCACAGCGACGGCAGCGACAGTTGCCCCTGTCAGATGAGTTTCCGGGCCCAGCACACAGCGACCAGCTCGCCGTCGACGCAACCAAGTGGAAGGGAGGAAAGGCACCAGACGTGGGGGGGAACGCCAGCAGCTTAAGTAAAACACCAAAAATAGCCCAATTTAAAGATATCATAGCTATATATGGATATACACTATTACGAGGCACCCCGCCCCCTCGGCCGCTTCCGAACTGCCCGCCACACGTCAATCCTGCAGCAGCCGACACCGTCCCCGCTCCTCGTTCCGTTTCCGCACCCTCTCCTGCACCTCCCTCTCTTCCTCTCTGCTCCGTCCGTGCACCAGCACCTCTTCCGACCCTGCCTCGTACACCAGCTTGTACGTGCGCAGGCTAATCCTGATCTTCATACCGTTGCGTGTGACCGTCGATTCGTCTGTTGATAACGACCTATTTCGGCCCTCGTATTAGCGCGCGACTGAACACGTCTCCATCAAGAACACCCACTTTCGTAAAAATATCGCACTTCTCTCCTCGTCCCTGTGTTCCGGCATCCATTCCGTGGGCTGTAGCAGCACATACGAGTCCACGTATTCACCCCACCGCCCAACCGCAGACCGGTCCACATCGGCACTAGGATCGTTGCTTTCCAGTAGTTGGATCCACATCTTCTTCGACTGCGGGTCCTGTCCCATTTTCAGTAAAGGGACATATATCTGGATTTAGAAAAACGTGCTTACCCATTCAATGCGATATAAATGCTCATCCGATCCCACGTGCCGTTCTGCCTCTCGACGGTACCGGATCATATCCTGATTCCTAAGGCTTTCCCTCTTGCGCGCGTCTTCAAGCATTGAGCATAGCTCCTGTGACTTGTTGTCCGACAACACGCTTTGCACCTGTTTCATTGAAAAAAAAACTCGCTGAGCATCCTTTCTCAGCCATAAATAGGTCGTTTCTAACCTGTTTGATAAACGCGGCAATGAGCTTGTCCAACGTGAAAAGGAGATAGGCCTGTGACTTAATTAAGCGCAAGTCGGACGCACAGTCCTGGGACCACATACCTGGCTACCGAAGAACCATCGCATGTGCTCTTCGTACAGGCCCACCTCAAGCTCACCGTCAAAGAGCTTTTCACACGCATCGATAAAGTACATGTAAACCAAATCCGGTGTGGTGTCTGGTCGCTGTTCTCCCAATGCTTCCATAGCTTGTCGCAGGACAGCACCGGGGCCATTCGGATCATCCAATCCTAATTCGATGGCAATTGGATTGCTATCCATGGGATTGAGGTTCTCCGCAACATGTTTGGCACCGTCGTCCTTGCACGTGACCAGCCGAGAATATATCGACTACCGCGTGGATAAGCCAACCGAGATAATGTGGGAGGCAAATCGATTACCTGCAGTAAACACAGCAACGTATAAATGGTTGTGTTGGCAAAAAAAGGTCTGCGTTTCGGGGTGTCACAGAGACGAGTAAAGGTCTGAGTAGTGCGAATCCAAATGTCGCTGCAATCGTCTTCGCGGGGGTTGCCATGAGAATGGGGCGAAGTTGAGGTCAGGGAAGCTACATCCCTTGTGTCGTACCCGGGAGACCTTTCCCGACAGGATTTAAACAGCGATTTTCGAAGATTCCCCGTTGAAGCCGACGGGCCAGTGGTTGATCTACTCCCGTTGCGAAAGTCGTTCAGAGCTTCGTTTTCCAAATCGTCGTCCTGTAAACTATCAGAAGGACCACAAGCGACGTCGAATTCGTGCGCCGGAAACATGTAAAGCAAGGGCACGAATTGGCGGAGAAAGCTTTCGATAGCGCGCCGCTCCGGTGGGGTGTATTGTGCCTGAGAATGATCTAAAAAGGAGTAGACAAGGCGGAGCGAGTCATGTAACACGGACGTCTGAGGAAATTCAAATTCTAGCTGACTCCCCACTGAGCCTGCCGCGAAAGACGGTGGACCGCGTTGTGCAAGCTTCTGTTCCTGAGTCTCCTTGATGCCCTCGATATGCTGCACAAAGTGCTTGGCAGTAATTTGTTTCTTGTCATTCTGTTTGAATTGATTTCCTTGATGATCAAGAGATTTGTAAAAATTTTTGGCATCAGCTTCACGCCAGGTCTTGTTCCACTCTCGTTGTATCCGACGCCACTCCTCGTCCTTGGCTTTGAGGCGCGCAAGCACAACTGGTACTGCGACGCTGGGGCAATCCTGCAAGGCCTGAATGACTTCGGCACTGGCGTCACGTCCATAAATCTTCTTGAACGTGCGGTAATAGATGCTCTTGCTAGAGCCGCCAAAGTCGGCATTAAGCCGGAAAGTCGCACGTTCCTCGTTGGTCATCTCTTCGATGCGCGTGTTGATGGGTTCAAAAAGCGCAATGGTGCGAGCAAGTGCCTCAAGCTGGACGTGATACTCGTGTCGCTCCTCTTCACTCTTGTGAAGCACTTCCTCGAACGTGTTTTTCTTATGGGAGATAAAACCAGCCTCTTCTGATGCCCAAGTTGGATGGGACACCCAGATATCGTTCAAGACAGAGCGACACAGCTCGTCACGGCCAGAGCAGGCTAAATTTACCTCCTATATGCGGCATGAAGAAGTGGCTCAAGAGCTTAGTATCATGGACCTACGCTTTCCGGAAGTTTTCGGTAACTTGGACCCTCTCCTTCGTCTGCTGGAAGCGCGGGCAATGGTTCAGGTGGACCAGTACGAATGCTGCCGGGTGGACCATGTTCGATACTGGACTGAAGCTCGTCGATACGAAGAACGTCCTTGAATTGTGCAAGCAGATCTCCATCACCTAAAAAGACCTGTGACAAATCTACGAGGGTCTTGGCATCGATGATATCCTTTGAATAAAGGGTGAGTAGCTTAAGGAATTCCTCATAAGCATCTCTGCTCTCCAATGTCCGCTTTGCACGTTCAAAGAACAACAATTCATCGGGGGGCGTTTGAATGGCGGGATGAGAGACGCTCATGACAGGAGGCAACATGCCCATGTGCGGAAGGGGGGGTGGCGGCATGACATGGTTTTGAGGGAGCGACGTGGGGTGGGGTGGCGAGGGGGGGGGAAGGACGTAGGACGTGTAATGAGGGGAGTCTGGCTCTCCAGGCTTGTGTATGTGCTTTGGTTTCTTCGCCTGGGTTACGTGTGAGCCACGGAGCGAGGGAAGGCGACGAGGACACGAACTCGACTAACTATTGAGCGAGAAGGAGGGACTGAGGTGGTATCTGTCTCGGGGCCTTTGCGTCTCTTTTTTGGAGCAGACCCGAGGGGCTTCTTTGTGGGCTTGTCTTTGTCGAAATCGGACCACTGTGGGGGGATGATTGGCTGAGGGAGAATGGCGCCGCCGCCGCTGGGGCCAGCAAAGGCCATAGAGGCGTCGGGTAAAAAGTCTTTGAACTCTGCCAGGAGGTCTGGCGCGTCCTTGAAAAGAAGCTGAACCTGGGCGTAAACCTGGGACTGAAAGGGGGTAAGAGAAGGAGGGTGTGGGGAAGAAGGTGCTTACGTCCTGTACGTGACGTTGTTCTTTCTGGTATGTCTGGAGTATCTCAAGAAATAACTTGTAGGTATCTGGGTCATCGGCGTAGCGTGCCTTGATCTTGTTGAGATATTGGATCGCGTGATTGAACTCGCCAGCAGGCTTGCTGTCCCTGGCGCCGAGACCGCCGAGGAGGGTGGCGGCGGCGGTAGTGGTGGAGGCGGGGAGGCCGATGGGGAAGGGGTCGAGGGGGGTGATGGCACGGGAGGGGAGATGGGGCGCGGAGTGCTTTGGGGCGAGGAGGGGATTGGTCGACTGGGTCGTCGTGCCAGAGGGGGTGGTGACACGGATGGCATTTGGGTCACGTGGGTCAGCGGAGATGTCGATCCTGTAGCCGGGGGGGAGGAAGGTGTTGAAGCCCTGTATGAGAAAGGGGTTTCCGTGGAAGAGCATGGAGACGCGCTCGATAACGCCGGGGGTGTCGATGCTGGGGACGGATGAGGGGGAGCCGGGAAGGGTGGGGGGCGCTTACACTTCGCTCTTGAAGTCTTTCATGATGTCGAGAAAGTGGTTGTAGACGTCTGGCTTGTCCTGAAACTGGACCTTGACTGCATCGAGGTAGCTGAGGGCGTCGGTGACGTTGAGGGGGCGGGCGAGGTCGGGGCGGGGTGTGGACGGCTTTGGCATGGGGGGGACGCGACGGTCGGGATCGGATGCGTCCATGTTGCAATCGAGGGCCGTGGGAACGGGACACGGGGCTCTCGAAAAAAAGTCGCGCTGTTGGTTGGATTCACAGCAAAGATGCCCCCCAGAGCAAACGACGGCCTCGACTTCACCCCCATCCTCACCCACTACCTCTTCCTCTTCACCACCGTCCTCTCCATCGTGCGTGTACTCCCCTCCCCCCCGATCTCGCTCACCCTCCGCAGCTCGCCTGGTTCATTGCATTCATATCCCAGGTCATCGCGACCGCCCAATGTACTTCTCCCTCTCTTCCCTCCCCCTCGCGCTCATCTCCCTTACAGTTGGAAATGTTGGCGTGCCCTGGTTCGGCATTTTCCTCGAGCTCTTCCTCATCCTCGGCGTCATGTACACCCTCGCAACCGACTCCATAGCAATGCATCGTTTCCAGATATCCACCTTTGGCGCGGTCGCCATCGTGTTCGCCGTCGTCAGCGTCAACGACAGCATCTTCTCTAACCGCGCCGCCCTCGACGCAATGGCCGCAGGCTGGCTCATTCTCGCAATCGTCGACATCCTCTGGGTCCTCTACTTCACCTCAGAAGAAGATTCCCTTGCCCTTTATCTCTTCAACTCCCTCGGCACAGGCGGCCTTACCCCTCCCTCTCGCCGTCGCAGGACCCGCGGTCCCTCTGTGCACAACATGGGCTCCAATGGCTACGGCGCGGGGATCGGCTCGCAGGATATCCCCTATGACCCTGCTGGAAAAATGGTTGGCGCCATCGGTCCTGTAGCCGTAAGGAGCCAGAATAGCTTTGGCGCCCCCGGCAGCATCGACGGTCCACCTCCGCCTCGCAGTCTTGGCCCTGCATCTGCTCCCCCTGGTAGCGCTCACAGCACTCCGATCCCCACACCAGGTCAGCTAGGGAGCCCTGACCCGAACCTGGCCGCAAGCTCCCCCCTCATGGCTCCGGGTGTCGCCGGCGTCGGCGCCGGCACTACAATCAGTACTTCGAGTCCTCCAGAGGCTGTCCAAGAACAGGATTCTTATACATACAAGGCAAAGGCTCTCTACGCATGTCCGTAGTCCTCCTCCACTCTTCACCGTGATTTTCACACGTACTTTATAGACACCGCTTCTCCTGACGACCCAAGTGAAATTTCCTTTGTCAAGGGCGAGATTCTCGACATCCTTGACAAGCAAGGCAAGTGGTGGCAGGCCAAGAAGACGGACGGAACTGCAGGCAGTAAGTCTCGCTCCTTTTGTGTTCTCTCCTGTTTGTTCATACACCCTCTAGTCGCGCCATCAAATTATCTCCAGATCATATAGCGGTTGGATCCTCTGTCTTTCCCGGTCATCATGGACATCTGTCATGCACGTTACGAACCTGACGTTCTTTTAATGGCGCTGAGACCAAGTTGCTTACTCTTAGTGTTGTTGTCATCCACCCTATTCCTCGTTTCTACACGTCTATTTATCCTTTTTTTCAAAAGATAATACCACATGGCCCAACACGCTTTTTTGCTGTCAAGCGTTTCTCTCAGTATCTCAATCGCTGTAATTGTGCTTGAATGATCGTGTGCGACTACTTAAGTGCAGTTCATTTACCCCCCCTCAACCAGCTCCCGCATGCCCGTCCAGCTACCTCCAGAGGTTTGGATCGTTGTTTTTCGTTGGGCGACCTACCCTTTGGGCGGTTACCCTGCGCCGTACTATGAGCCATTTCGCGCGTCATCGGAATCCTTTGATGACACACTCAAGACCAAACGCGCGCTCGTCCAAGTTTGCCGCCTCTGGCATGCCCTCGCCACCGTTTTCCTCTACGAAGACGTACGTATCAACCATGCCTCGGGGAGCCCCAAGGCAGTCTTAGCGGACCGCTATCCCACAAATCGTGACGAAGCGTCCCAGGAACAGCCGCTGGGGAGGTTCGTGCACCGCCTCGAACTTCCCTACGCCCAGACTGCGACAACAAGACCCGGCGATACTCATGACGTCCTCGAAATACTCCGTAGTTGCCCCTCTCTTAGAACCTTGATCCGACCCGCCTATGGTGCCTTTATTTATTCAGCACGATACGAATTCCCTGCAGAGATGGTGTCCTTGTCCTCCCTCACCCGACTGGAGTGGTGGCACTATAACGATGCTGCACACTCTGGTGGCATCAATTCCTTAATGGATGTCCTTCGCAGTGCCCCTTCCTTGCAGTTCCTTACTGTCGGAGGAGAGCTCTGGATGAACTCGATGCAGCTGAACTCCCCGATACGTTTGCCAGTCCTGACGACACTCCGCTTAAAGCGGATAAACATCTTGTTTGTCTGCCAAATTGTGCGATGGGAACTCCCTTCTCTCGTCCACCTCATCGCCGACTTTCCGACCAGTCACGGCGGACTAGAAGAGCTGTGGTTCCGTTTCGGTAGTCAACTCTGCACCGTCGAGTTTGGACGAAACGTCGCTTTCTTTATGTCAGATCAGATCTCGGCACTACTCCGGGGATGTGCAGGCGCAAAAGTTTTCAATTACTTTATCAACTTCACCCTACCGCCCGTTGAGTCAATGCTAGTCGAGCATTCCTCCCTCCAGTGCATAGGGATCCACGCTCTCCCGTGTGGCATTCTGAACGACAATTGGGAACATCTCAACCACCATTTCAAATTTCTATCCAGCCACCTCCTTCCCGCTCTCCAGCGCATCATCCTGTACGGGGACTGGGAGCAGATTCTCCAGGATTCACGCATTACGCCCGTCTTGGACCGGCTCGCGCGGAACAGGCGTGTGATCCTGTTTGCGGATGGTCTGACAAGTCCACCCTGTAACCACTTCTGTTGATACGGTGAGGGTGATATTAAGCTTTTCCCCACGGTCCGTTTGTTATCACTGTTTGTGGTTAACGTTTCATTCCTGTCTTATATCTTGGCAAGGTGCCGGTGGCAGCCGCAGTGCGGATCTGGTTGCTAGGCTATGGACAAGATAAATATGCTAGAGTACTCCCATTCTGGACATTCTGAGCGTTTGGCACTCTGCATAGCACTGTTCAGTGCCATCCCATATTGTCCTTATAGATCTGGGTCCAGCAATGGCACAGCAGAAAGGTTTCCACGTTGCGATTGTCGGGGGAGGCATGTGCGGGCTAGCCTGTGCCGTATACCTCAGCCGCGCTGGGATCAAGGTCGACCTGTTTGAATCTGCAGTAAGGCACATGGCCGATATATGGATATCGGCTCAACTTTTCTTCAGTCACAATTTGGTGAGGTAGGCGCGGGGGTAAGCTTGGGTGAGTTGTTGATCGCCAGGTGAATCGACGTTGCCGACAAGAGAAACCACATGTCATCCAGGCCCAAATGCACTACGTGCTCTGAGTGAGCTGGGCTTGATAGATGCTATAATAGCACATGCAGATCAACGAGCCCCTGGTCAAGGACCATTTCGGTTCATCTCTGGGCTGCCTGGTCATGAACATATCCTCGATGTTCGTTTTAGTATCCATCGTCCCGTATCTGATCTGTTCATCAGGTTAACCGCAGTACGAAGCTCCACCTGAAGACGTGGGGTTGGGCATACACCGGTTCGCCGGCTCGTTCTTACTACACTTATCACATTTCTTGAACGCACCCCCATGTTAGAGCCGTCTTCTTGGATGCCCTCGTAGGGCTCATCGACCCTGCCATCACTCATTTCAACAAACGATGTCTGTCGGTATCTCGCAGTGGTCAGAGACACGTCGTACACTTCAAGGACGGCACCACGTTCGAAGCCGATATCGTCCTCGGTGCGGACGGGATTAAAAGTACCGTTCGTCAGGCTGTCTTGGGTGATCCTGCGGGTATGAAACCTGTCGCGTTCACGCGGACAGTAGCATATCGTGCTCTTCTTCCATGGGAGGATATCCAACGTGCGGGAGTCACGATGAAGCTCAGCGAGCGGCCCCATTGCTTTGTCGACGTGAGCAAGGCAAGGAGAGTTTGTTTGTCGTTTTGACATTCAAACTGACATACTTTGCCAATTGCAGCACGTCATCACGTTTCCAATTAAAAATGGAGAGATAGTGAGTCGTCTGGGAGCGCTTCTCCCGCCTGCGTGAGGCAATGTTGACGAATACGATGTCCCAAGATCAACATTGTCGTGTTTTGTACCGATCGTTCCATTCCAGGAGGTTCCGTCGAGATACCCACAAGCCAGTGGGTGACGGCAGTCAGTGAGCAGGAAATTATGGATGCCTGCAAAGACAGCGGTGTAGAAGTGCAGCGCCTCTTGTCCCTCGTCCGCAATCCGAGCCGATGGTCGATTCACGCTGTCGATCCACCACTCTCCAGCTTCGTCAAGGGGAATGTTGCTCTCGTAGGAGATGCGGCACATGGCATGTGCCCCCACTTGGGGGCAGGGGTCGGTCAAGGATTTGAGGATGCCCTGTTGCTCTGCAAGTTGCTTACATACCCGGAGACAGCATTGGCGAACCTTCGGGTGTGTTCACACTCTGTTGGGTCATTTCGCATTTCCTCATTTGGCCGGTTTCGTAGGACGTGTTGCGCGCATATGACATGGTGCGGCGTCCACGTGCGAATATGGTTTTGGAGAAGAGCGCCATGGCCGGGGAGCTCTATGAGTCGCTTTGCAATGGTGATAACAGCGCGGCTATACTAACTCTCCGTGCCCAACTGTCGACACAGTGGGACTTTGTCCATCACCATGATTTAGGAACTGACTTCGAGAGGGCGATGGAGATGTTAAGAAACGACGGAATCTTCAAGTAGATGATAATTAGTTGGACCGGTCGTTGGAATACACTGCTGGATGGCACCCATAAATTCGAAACGCTACTGATTGATTATATAAGAGCTAGAGGGAGCCACAATGCGGTGCTGGTTGCGAGGTTACCATATAAGTATACTCACGACAATTATACCATAGAGTAGGTCTTATCATTCTGGACATTCTGAGCGCTTTGAACTCGACAATTTTGAGCATCATTCAGTGCCATTCCACATTGTCCTTATAGAGCTGGGTTCAGCAATGGCACAACAAAAAGATTTCCACGTTGCAATTGTTGGGGGAGGTATGTGCGGGCTAGCCTGTGCCGTATACCTCAGCCGCGCTGGGATCAAGGTCGACCTGTTTGAATCTGCAGTAAGGCACATGTCCGATATATGGATATCGGCTCAACTTCTCTTCAGTCACAATTTGGTGAGGTAGGCGCGGGGGTAAGCTTGGGTGAGTTGTTGATCGCCAGGTGAATCGACGTCGCCGACAAGAGAAACCACATGTCATCCAGGCCCAAATGCACTACGTGCTCTGAGTGAGCTGGGCTTGATAGATGCTATGATGGCACATGCAGATCAACGAGCCCCTGACTATAAACCATTTCGTTTTGTCTCCGGGCTGCCTGGTCACGAACATATCCTCGATGTCCGTTTCTACTCATCGTCCCGTATCTGATCTGTTCATCAGCTTG
>JBBPKE010000913.1:0-11429 GCA_038089095.1 Tylopilus orsonianus | reverse complement strand
CGTCGGGTATCCCATGACAATTTGGGACTGTGGTGATGCAGGCGTGATCGGTGAAGTTTACCCCGTGCTTGGCTAGCTCCTCCGCGTTGTTAGACCACCAATCTTCCATCCGATTCTTGTACCTCTCTAGACGAGTGACAACAGCAACGACAGGGACTGTGAGGGGAACAGAGTCCCGGATAGTTTCGTAGTGTTTCACGAGCGCCGTCCTGGCTCTATTTCCATGCATGCAATATACCACGAGGTGGATATCTTCCTTGCTCTTCAACTGATGCAGTGATTTTTCCAATGTTTCTGACGAACGAGTGTTCGCACATGTTTTAGAGCCTTCGTTAAATCCGGGTGTGTCCCAAAGCCTCAGGATGCGCCCATCCATGGATGTTTTGTACAACCGGGTCTCCGTTGTGCATGCTTCCATGTCATTGGAAGTCTTTGCAACGTCTCTGCCGACAACCATGTTGATAAGGGAACTTTTTCCAGTACCACATTCTCCGGCGAATACTACGTTCATGACACAAAGATCTAAGGAGGAGTTAGCCCCCGTGGTAGGGGAAAGAGTGCACATACTACGAATTTATGTTGGTAGTGGGATAGCAACTGGGGCTCTTGGGCATGGAAGCGATGGTTTATAACATACAATGAATTTGACATAAACGACGCCTTCGCCTGTGGCTAGAAGACCATGCATTGTGAAATACAGTGATCGCAGCACAACTTCAGCTTTCCACAAGAACCGCGGGTCATCTGACAGCAAATTTAAAATGTACTGACCGTTCTAGTCTCGGAAATTATTAATATCGCTGGAAGCCGAAAAAGCATTGCTTATGGCTGGTATGAATCCGGTAATCTGTCGGGCCAGTAGATATTTATGTGAATTACTACTCACAAGGTGCCCAAGGTACAACTTAGGGGTATCATCGAAACGGTAATTCGTTGAAGCGGAGCTCCAAGTTTGATTAGCAGTGAGCGCACATATCAACGGTGTCGAGCCCAACACCACGTCCGGCGTCAACGACGTACACTCTACAAGGTTAGTGTCTCCCCATAGACGAGCTTGATGTATACTTGATGTGGGCCAACGCACTATTCTTGAGGCGTGGCTCGCTGAGGTGGATCGTCGCCCTTCGATCCAGATGATGATGTCTTTGGTCTTATCTTTGCCTGCAGACTCGCCGCCCCGTCATCATGTCCGCTCAAATCAGCAAAAAGCGCAAGTTCGTCGCAGACGGTGTTTTCCGCGCCGAACTCAACGAATTCTTCACACGTGAACTCGCCGAAGAAGGTTACTCTGGCTGCGACGTCCGTGTCACCCATGCACGCACCGAGGTACTTCTGTCACTCGACCAATGTCCACATATATTCATTTCACCAGATCATTATCCGCGCAACTCACACCCAAGAGGTTCTTGGCGAGAAGGCTCGTCGCATCCGCGAGCTGACGGCTCTCGTTCAAAAGCGTTTCAAATTCCCCGAAAACTCTCTCGAGTTGTACGCCGAAAAGGTACAACACCGTGGATTGTCTGCCATTGCACAGTGCGAGAGTTTGCGATACAAACTCCTCGGTGGTCTTGCTGTCAGGAGGCAAGTCTTTGGCAACGCATACCAGACTCCCAACTAAACCGGGCTGCAGAGCTTGTTATGGTGTGCTTCGTTTCGTTATGGAGTCTGGCGCCAAGGGTTGCGAGGTTGTCGTGTCCGGCAAACTTCGTGCTGCCCGTGCCAAGTCCATGAAGTTCACTGATGGGTTTATGATCCACTCCGGTCAACCTTCCCGTGACTTTGTCGATCATGCCGTACGACACGTGTTACTGAAACAGGGTGTCCTTGGTATCAAGGTTAAAATGTAGGCTTGGTGCCATCATATTCCGGAACATACCTGATCCCTTGCTTAGCATGAAGGGCTGGGACCCCGAAGGCCAAATCGGCCCCAAGAAGCCCCTCCCTGATTCCGTACAAGTCGTGGAGCCACCGGTGGACAAGATCGTGTCTGAACCTTCGTCAGAGTCAAAAGAACCTGTTATTGTCCCTGCTGCCCCACCTGCGCCGGACGAACCTGTTTATAGCGGCCAAGAGCCTGCTTACCAAACCGATTCTTATCCCGAGGAGCCTGCCTTTTAAATTTGTTTGTTATGTAGCTTTCGTCGTCAATCTGAGGCTGTATGTTCATTCTCCTGGTGCACCAAAGTCCACTTGAGTAGTGCGGTTTTCTTTTGTTTCCCCATTTGGCCACAAGCCCTCCAATCATGGCTCCCGAACCATTGTCGGGTGACTCCTGAAAAAAAAAAAAATCTACGTGTGGTTGATATGGACACGTGGACGACCGCGCTTAGATTATGACTTGATGAACGTCACCATGGATTCTGACCGACTGTTTCCTGGCCATCGCGAGGATCCGACACGTCGAACCATGTCCCGTCACCTTGGCTTTACGTTATAGAAGCTCCACAAACACCGCGAGGTATAAATCTGTTTCGTGGCAGCAGTCATTCAGGTTGGGTGGCCCCAGCACCATTCGTTCCAGTCCTTCGCAATGCGACTTGCACCATCCCTTTTCACGTTTGTTGCCGCACTTTCCTTTTCATTCAGACCAACCACGGCTGGCCAGCCTAATGGCATCGTGATCCGAGTTCCCCTCGAACGGAAATCGCTCCTCAACTCCCCACCCCCTGGCCTATCTACAGAAAACCAAGCTGCCACTCGCGGGAACAACCCAGTGGGCTATGTCAACAAAAATTTTCTGAAGGCTCACGTCGCCAACGTTGCAACGTAAGTTGTCTAATGCATGCCCGATCTATCGTGCATTTCCCCTTCCGCTTAACTTGTACAAAGTGGCCGGTAGAGGCGACAATGCCCCTATGTCATTTTCTTCGATATATGTCTTTCATCAAGTTAATCTTATTCCACCAAGGAAATACTTTGCAGGGTTCGCTGCGTACCACGCGAACACGGGTTCTCCCCATCCCCTGGCACCAACAGTTTCCGCGGTTGCCGATGGTGTTGGTACATACCTGCAACCAGGCATAGGGGAGAGGTGGCTGCGAAAAAAGAGAGATGACATACCACTCTCTGGTTTTGATTCCAACATGTGGATGGGTGCCATTAGTGTCGGTACTCCCCTACAGAATTTCACGGGTACTTTCATTCCCATAGTTTGTGTTGCTGAACATGCATTCTGGCTACCATTATAGTCGATTTCGACACCGGTTCAGCGGACCTAATCCTCGCGGACCAAAATTGTGGCAGTTCTTGCAATGGGCACGCGCGTTACGACCCCGCTGCCTCTTCAACTTCCGTTGATCTGGGTAAGGCGTTCCAGGTCATATACCGTGGTGGTGCCGACGTGAACGGAACGCAGTATGCGGACAACGTGTACATGGGTGGATATGAGGTGCTGCCTGCTGTACTTGCTGGCTCACGTTGCTAAAGCCCGTTTGGATCATCACCTCATGTCCAGGCTGTAAACCAGACGCTCGGGTCTGCGACGACGTACTCCTCTGCGTTAGGGAGTCAGATTTTTGGCGCGGACGGATTGCTTGGGATGAGTTTCCCCTCGGTATCCGTCATGGGTAGTATGCCTGTGTTCCAGACTATGATCTCCAACGGTGTTGTGCCACAGCAAGTGTTCGGTTTTGCTCTTTCCTTGGAAGCCGGCAAGAGCGAACTTACTATAGGCGGGACTAACACAGACCTTTATCAAGAGTCAACGACAAATTATATCGACGTATCTCTCCCAGCGTATTGGCAAATTCCGCTTGCAGGCGTTACTCGTCCCGGCTTAAACGGTACATCCGATGTAGTTGTGGTCGACAAGACATCGTATGCACAGGCATTCGTCGACACAGGGTCGACTCTTATCATCACAAGTGACAGCAATGCCAAAGCTTTCTACGCAGATGTCCCTGGCGCAAAGCCTTCCACTGGGATGGGCGGTAGCATATGGAGCGGTATATCCTCCCGTATGTTTGTTCGTTGGACGTCTGCTTACGCCTTTGTCAGTCCCGTGCGATACCATCGACTCACTCGTACCGACGTTCACGTTCGGTTCTCGCAATTTTACCGTGTCGCCCTCCACATTCAACCTGGGACTGGTTTCCAAGGACTCGACAGATTGCGTCGCTGGTGTCGCCGGTGGAGGCGATGGTGCGTGCCTCTCACCTTTCGGGTATACGGATACTTTGCTGATGCTCTTGTCTGAAAGCGTACTGGATCATCGGCGATGTATTTTTGCAAAACGTTTACACTATTTTCGATGTCGCCAACCAGCGTGTTGGTTTCGCGGACCTGGTCTAGCATGTGGTTGGACACTCTTTGGCAACGCTTTGCACAATTTTTTTCGGACACTTCGACATTCTTGATACCAACGTTCGTTGCTGGACAATACCGCTATTAGCATACCCAATGGATATTGAATATTGATCATCGAACATTTGGCAGATGTGTGTAGACTAGAGTAGCATCCTCTTGGCCCACCTCGGCATTGCTATACACTCACGTACGTTTTCAATGCCGCTCACCCAGCTGACCAGTCGTTCGAACCCCATCCCAAAACCACCATGGGGTGCACTTCCGTACCTCCTAAGATCAACGTACCAGCCGTATTCCTCCCCAGTCGGGTCTAGTCCATGAGATATCATAGATTGCTGGAGCAGCTCTAGCCGTTCCTCCCTCAATGATCCGCCAACCAACTCCCCCACGAACGGTACTAAAAGGTCAAAGCACGCGACCGTTTTCCCGTCGTCATTTATCCGCGTGTAAAACGGCTTCAAGGTGCTCGGGTAGTCTGTGACAAACACTGGTCCCTTGACGAGCACCTCGCTGAGCCACTTTTCATGCTCGCTTTGCAACGCATGACCCCATCTTGGTCCAAACGCAAACGGGCGAGTTCGCGACGCGGGGGACGCGTGAAACGCTTCGAGCTCGGCTATCGCCTCAGTGTAGGTCATCCGCACCCATGGTTCCGGGGATGAGGCGGCCTCTAGGCTCTCGGCTCGCTCTTCATCTCTAGTGAGCCCTTTTGCGAGCAACGCGCGCTCCTCGTGCCCGGCACCCAACATGTCCCTGACACAGGCTTCGACGAACTTATACACGTCACTGACGTCCTTTGTCCAGGCCCACTCCGCCTCAAGCATCCAGAATTCGGCGAGATGGCGGTTTGTTTGGGACCGCTCCGCGCGGAAACACGGAGAAAGCGTGTACACGCGGGCGAGTGACGATGCAAGGGCTTCGAGGTGAAGTTGGGAGGATACCGTCAAGTACGTCGGTTTGGAGAAAAATTCGGCGTGAGCATCTCGCGGTGTAAATTCTGGCATGGGTGTGCCGTGGAGAGTGGCCAAAGATGCCGTCCAAGACGAGGGTGTTACGCGAAAGGTCTCGCCTGCTCCTTCGCAGTCGCTGGGGGTAAGAATGGGAGTGTGTGCGTAGCAAAAGTCGTTTCTCTGTGTCGTTTCTGGTGAACAACGGAACGAGGGGAGCAGAGCGTCTTTGCTCGGGCGTGGAACGTACCTCGAAGAAGGCATGAAGGGATCTGGCAAGCGACGAGCGGAGACGGAGCATGGCCGCATTAGCGTCTGTCCGGGGACGAAGGTGGGCATGGTCTCGGAGGTACTCCAACGTGAGGGCTTGTTTTTGTATGGGGTACGCCTGGAGATAAGTGTGAGCCAAAGGGAAAGCCGCATATCAAACCTCTGAGGCTGACATCTGGATTGCACTCGCCGAGTATCTCCAACGAGTCTACTTGTAGTTCCTGTGCTTGACCGGCACCTGGGCTGGGTACAATGGTCCCCGTGACGCGCACGCTCGCGCCGTTAGTCAAACTGAGGGGGTTACACGCGTCAAGCGATGAAATCGTGCGGACGGACGGCGCAGAGAGTAGGCGTACCCATGAAGGTCCGTATCCAGGCTGTTGTTGCTCAAGACAGTCTGGAGCCCGGAAGCGCAGCTGCCATCGTTGACGACTGCAAAGGTAACGTTTTTCTGGCGTCTGACAGACTTGACCCAGCCATGGACGTCCACTCTACTGGTAGTGTCTTGCCTTGATGCCAATATCTGGCGAATCGTCAGAGGTAGTGCCCTCGTCGATGCCGACGCGAACCTCCTGAAAAACATTCAGCACACAGCCACCCTACGGGACGTCGGCGCAGATCGTCGATAGCGAGGGAGAAAAAGTATGGACAACAGTAAAAGATACAACTGGGACAATATTTTAGCAGGTAGTATCAACTGCAGAGCGTGGGGCGGGCAACAACCATCCACCCAACCTTCGTTAAACCTCCGGGCGCGCTGTCCGAGTTGATTAGTTGATTAGAATCCTCGTCCCCGCCCACGGCCTCTGCCCCGTCCGCGTCCCCGATCCATTCCCCTTCCACGGCCCCGTCCCCGAGTATCCTCTTTTTTCCTTCCTTTTGGTTTTGGTGCATCGTCGACAAGTAACGTGTCTAGAGGAAGTGCATCCGGAAGAATGAGATAGCGAATGTTGTTTCCGCGAATAGAGAGTGAGTCGAGAGAAACCGGATCACGATTGCGCATCGTCATTTTAACGGTTTTGAGATGCGTGTTCATTTGCATGTCGACGCCTGCCGCGGGGGGTTAGCAAGACACATGGACACGACGACACCGAACACACCGGTGATAGTCCCGTGGACGACCGACCCATTCTTGAGTTCGATGGAGACCGTCTCATTGTTCAATTTCATCAAGAACCTAAATCAAAAGAAAACGGGAATCAGCAATGTGTTTTCTCAGCGTTTCCAAGTACAAAATGGAAAGGTCTCGACAAGATTATTTCTGGGGTCAGGTCAAAGGCTTGAGAAGGGAGCCAAAGAGAAATATTTACCTGACGAGCTTCATGATGGCGATAGTCGAGCGATATCCTGGACGCGAAGCTTCATTGCCACAGATCGTGTTTGGACTTGTTTGACTCGTCCTTCACCTATTATCATGGGTACAGATATGACAAGCTTTTCAGTATTCACATCATGGCACAATCAACCCTCCACCTTTCTACCTTTTTACATGGAATGGTACATATTTCACTGTTCTACACAGTCAGCTAGAATGTTTTTTTTTTAAGCTACTGTGTTAACCTACGGAGTGATCCCGGTGTGAAAAGTGAGAATTGGGTAGAAATGACAAGTCCAGCACACATTAGGGTCGCTCAAAGTTGACCCCTACGCCCACGCCTACAGTACTGTCACATTGAGTGATAATCAGTCCAATTTTCATTCAATGCCTCTCCAGTCACACCAATCTCAAGTCCTCCAAGCCTTCAATATTTTTCTTGATGCGATCAGCCCCAGTGTGTAAACAGACTGAGGCAATATCAGATATAAGAACCTGTGCAATTGACTGATAAACAGCAATCTTTCAATCACCAGTTTTTTTCTAAAGAAACGGTTAGCAAATGTTCAAAAACAATATTCATACTATTATATCAGTCGAGTCATCCTTAATACTAAATAGAACCTTGAGATGTGCCGGCTTCTCGATTTCGGAAATAAGATCCCAAATCATTGGTAAGATCCATTGCACAGTCGGAATTGGAGGGCTGTCAGAAGTTTTTTGGCGAGTAATTGGTGACGGGATGTTGTAATGGGTGGACAAAGTTGGTATTTCAAAGGAGTGCGGTGCTTTAACAATGTTATTGAAGAGCAGATATACTCACAACGGCGAAAAACCGTGACTCTAGCATGACTACCAAATTAGGAAACTAGTCGTAAGTGTGGGCGTAGGCGTCAACGTTGAGCGACCCTAATATAATTGCTTTACCCACTTGCCATATCTGTACCCATGATAGTATCGAAGCACGCAGTGAACTTCTCTTCTTCAAACATGTACAAGGTCATCTGATGGATGTCCTCGTTGTATCTTCCTGTGTTAGTGAGTATTTGGTTCATCAAATGACGATTCTGGCGGTGCGGAGCTCCTTCTACATGGGTTGGCTTGTTCACGTGGCCAGGAAACTTAGAATAGGTGATTCTTCAGCTGGGTCAGCGCGCGCCGTTGTTCCCCGAGAAAATTGCGAGCAAGTCTTTCATTGAGGCGTCATCGTGAGAATAGGCAGCTGAGTTGTTTGTACAGGTATGCCGTTCACTGTGGAGAGTTGATCTCGAGTATATCTAATGTATTTGTCTTCGACTCTTGTAGCCTGACTTGGTTTCATTTGGAGCTAGCGTTAACATGCGTCTTGTGAATGGCCCGCCGCTGATAAATAGTACATCCTAGACGCCGTACTGCTGCCGGTTCACCCGCAAACCTGAGCATCGGAATCGTCCGATGTATCACGGGAGATTTCTTCCATTGATCACGAGAATGTATCTCACTCGGTTCTAGCCCTCCAGTTACGGCGTCACGTAGGGCCTAGGTTTTAAATGGCGCGGAACTGCGCCCTTGCAAAGGATCCCATCGTTTCCTTGTCTCGATGTCTCTACCATCCAGGACTTTGGGGGCTGTCGCTGGAATTCTCTTCGCCGCGTTATCCGTGACTGCAATACAAAATGGCGTTGGCAAGCTTCCAGGTAAGTTGGCCAGCATACTGCAGTTTTCGCAGCTAAATTGTTCCAAGTCATGGGTTACAACGGTATGTTTTAGTTTCAACCACGAGTAAGTGACTTGATCCAGTGATTTTCGACCCCGGCAGCATGGAATGCATTTGCTGTGCGTTATGTGATGCACACGTAGCTTACGTTCATAACTAACTGTCACATCAAATTAGTGCAACGTAAATGAGACCCTCATAATTCAAACTGCTCAGTACATGAAAGATTACGGTCTTTTGGTGGGCTTGCTTGGACTCAACCAATTGGGGGATCGACTCATAATCCCAACCTTTCAGGATGTTGGCTATAATCACGTCAACTTAGATGATTGCTGGGCAAACAAGAACCGCAGCTCCATAGGCGAAGTCTTGTCTGGTCAGTTGTTGAACTCACTGCGCTGCTCTGATATTCGTGGGTCTGGCTCGCTGATTCTATGATACTAGATCCTATTCGCTTCCCAAGCATGAACAATCTTACCGATCAGTTGCATTCGATGGGCTTGTGAGCACAATAGTATTATTTTAGAGATGAGACACTCATGGTATCATGATGGATGTTGTGCAATGTAGCTATGCTGGCATCGTAAGCTGTGCCCCAGGCGTGATGATTGATTGATTGATTTTCGCCCAGTACTCTGATTCAGGCTGGTTCACGTGCCAAGGCTACCCTGGTTCTTTCATGTATGAGGAACAAGACGCTCTCACGTTCCAGTCTTGGGGCTTCGATTTCTTGAAGTGGGTATCGTTATTCCTGTGTCACTCTTTGAGTTATCACTGAAAATTTTTATTCAGGTATGATAATTGCGCTAGTTAGTGATTGGGCGACTTCATGTGCCGTTGAGAAAGTGCTGACATTGCCTCAGTTCCCTTTGATGATGTGATCCAGGAGGGTATTGTGGGCAGTAAGTGCGCGTTTAATTTGAGTTTCTATTACATTCTAACATTATGCAGAGTACCAGCGGATGGCTGACGCATTGGCTATGGTTGCTGAAAAAACCGGGACTACTTTCACGTTCAGCTTGTGCGAATGGGGATGGGTAAGTGAAATATATATCAACGTAATGGTGCACCACTCATGTGCGGTTCCTCAGAACCAAGTCTGGCTGTAGGTTCTAATTGAGCTCTGTCGTTCACAAACTGATTCTGCTTCTGCAGGTGGGGTGCGTCTATGGCCCACAGTTGGCGAGTGAGTAGTGTTCAGGCTTGCCATCGAGTCATCTCGTTTACTACGCGATCAGATTGACGACGACATCGGGCCTGAATGGGATTCCATTGCAACCATTATAAACGCGTAAGCTTCGGTTTGCGTAGTTTGCTAGAAAGAGAAATTAAACATATCGGTAGCGCATCCTTCATCACACAAGCCACAGACTTTTATGGACGCAACGATCCTGATATGGTGCTTACCGACTGTTGAATGTTATTAATATGGGCGGCTTACACGAAAATCAGCTTGAGATAGGAAACGGAAACCTTACTTACGACGAAGCGAAGACCCATTTCACTGCTTGGGCACTCATGAAAGCCCCACTATTGATTGGTACCAACGTGAGTTAAGCATGCTTCAAATCATACTCTATTGAACCAGTGCGCTAGCTTGCGACCATCAGTTCGGACATGGTCGACATCCTCAAGAACACCGAGATTATCGCTGTCAATCAGGACCCGGTGTATGGTACCAGCATTTCGCCCTTCCGCTGGGGTATAAACGTGGGGCACTCTTCTGCATGGTTTATGCAGTATGCTTACACATGATCATAGCCTGATTGGACATTCAATTCTTCGTTCCCTGCCCAATTCTGGAGTGGACCAGTCCAGAATGGAACGGTCTTCATGCTTGTAAGTATGGTTTTACAGATTGATGAAGTTCAACTGATCTCACTGGTGGTAGATCAACACCCTGGACGAGCCAGCTGATCTGTCCTTCAACCTGACCGAATCTCCATGGATTCGTGCCGGCCGCCAGTACGCTGTCAGGGTGCGTAACTTTGTCTCGCTGGTCAGGCCGTCTTTGCTGTTCCTATCTGAGCTTGTCACTCTAGGATCTTTGGACGCACACTAGTAATGGCACCGCTGTGCGCAATTACACCGTGAACGGCATTGCCCCCCATGGTGTTATCGCGCTCTTGCTTCAAGACGCTGGTGCCGAACCCGCGGGTCTGTCGCCACCTTGTGCCGGTGAAGCGGCAACGCAGTGCACGGCTGAGAATGGAACCAAGTATTACTAGGTACATAGATACTTTGGAGACAACCGGGTGGAATGCTTGTATTTGACCTCAGTGTGAGGATCTCTTTTGAAGTGCGGGTGCTTTGCAGTCGAGGTTGAGCGCTGAGCCGTAATCTGTTTATGTTTCGGTAAAGAACCCCACAGATATGTACTTTTCCCCACAGTCACCATCTCCTGGTAAACGCATTCTACGATGACTGACAGGTCGGCCTCTGACCCTGAGGGATTGCCTACATCCACAACGCCCTTACTCGGTGAGTATGCATTCTGGCCCGGCGGGAATCAGGAAGCTCTCCGTCGGTATGACTGGCGAGGCTGATGTGTGACACTTGCCCCATGACATACAGGACAGGCGCAACCGACACGCCCAAAGTCCAAAGTTCGCTTCTGGGGCGTTTTAGTATTTACCCTCGCCGCGATCCTGGGGTTGTTTGCCCTGTTGTATCGTATCAAGTATGCACGTTTCGCGAGTGGGGTCGAGAGAGTGGGCAAGCTGCCAGGTGAGTGTGATGAGCTGCTGTGAGATGGGTTCGGGCGTGAGCTAACGACACCGTCGCAGTCATGGGATATAACAGTAAGTCGTCTGACCGTCACGGTGCTAGTCGCAGGGTGCTCAATCTCGACCATTAGCTTGGAATGCATACTATGTGCGTGGTCGTTGTCCAGGAC
>JBBPKE010000912.1:0-11431 GCA_038089095.1 Tylopilus orsonianus | reverse complement strand
TGAACATACCCAGTGAGCCACCGAAAGCAGAGAGACCAAGCCCAAGGAAAAATGCGCGGAATGTCCACGGATTAAGAGAGGGATCGTCGTCGACGGAGATGACGTGCGTTGCGATTTCACGTTCGCTGTAGAGGACGGCATCTGAGGCGTCATCCGTTGGCACGTTAGAAGCACCCTCGACATCTTGCGTTGCGTAGAGCGAATTTTCATCCTTTTTAAAGGATTTTTCGTCGCTCACGCTTGGTGTCTTGTTGATAGCGGTGGGATGAAAGTCGGGATGGATGACAGGACCTTGATCGCCCATTAGCGAAGACTGCAGGTACGAGGTACCGTGATGTGACCATTGGGACGGGCTAGTTTAAGTACTTTGGCCTCGTCACGCATTTACCAGGGGATGGTGGATAATCTGCTATAAATGTACAGAGATAAGCACCGTGAGTCTGTATGATGAACCGCGTACGCGTGACCGAACTAACCTTGTGAAACCCATACGGGACGTTCGTCTCTTGGGAAATACCCGAACCATTAGAGGAATGTGACATGGGGCCTAATACAAGCATAAATAAGTTCACCAGCAGTGTCGCAGTACAGTAATCGAGGCGAGGCATTTGTTGGAAACTTGGAACTATCCTGCACAAATAAGCTGCTAGCATTCTCCCCTTCGTGCATGGAATTTCGAGACCACACGAGATTCAGGGAGAAAACGTTCAGCGTCAGCGTTAGAAGAGTAATCACTGGGAACAGTCTAATTCGATTCTCTCCAGGCTCTGAAAAGGTGATTCTGGTGACGCTCACTGCTTTTACTTCCGTATTTATCACCGTTCAACTTGCCTTGTGGAGGTGTGTGCTTGCATGCCATATGGACCTTTGTGAGATATCCCGCTTTGATACTTTTTCCATCTTCTGGTTAACCGGCCCCCAGAGAATGCTGTTAGATAAGACAACAGATTATCTTCCCTCAAAAAGAAAAACGTTGATCCGGTCCGTTGACATCTCGGCTTTGATTTTTCCCTGTGGTTCATTTTATGTATTATTTGGAGGGTGACACAAACAGATAGGTAATAACGGTATTGCTATAATGAGAACAATTTCGAATGAAACCTGTTGCTTATGTAATCATATTGGCTCCCAGTCACGTGTCGTACTCTATTTATCTCCATCGCTCATCGTAGAGATAGCAGAGTCGTCCTAAGCTATATAGTTTGGGCCTGTTTGCTTGCCCGCCCGCTCGCTTAGTGTTTCACCGTTACAAAGCACACATCTATCGACCAGTGTAGTGTTCTGATGGACCTGGCCGAAGTCGGCAGTGCACCCACCTGCTCACGCACTATAAGTATAGGAACGCGACTCTTTTGTACCATTGATGCTAGATCTCAGCGGCTGAACGGGATATTTTACACAAACATATGAGAATGAATTGCCATGTAGTTTCGCATTGAGGATTTTCCAACCTGCGATTTATGAGATGTAAATTACCATCACGAGCCCCATGCGTTTGGCCGAGTGATGCGGTCGTAGCATCGTACGGCTACCAGCCTGCCACGTAACTACATCTGTGTGTAGTGCAATACTCAACATCACACCTTTGGGTCTGACTTATTGAGCCTGGCGTGCAGAAGAGCAGACCGTCCAAAATCGTCCACGTCGCTGGAGCTCAAAGATGCACACGTGCTGGGCTACGTAATACGTTGGTGTGATCAGAAAACATTGACAAGTGATATAGAAACCATTAGGATGAGAGGAGCTTTTGGTCAATAGTGTCTTTCGTAAGACCCTCTGCACCGTCGTGGACGTTGATGACCTTGGATATGTCCGCCTGGAAAGAACCTTAGTCATGACCGAATGGGACTGTTGCCTGGATACTGCACGCACGACATTTTGGAAGTCAAGAAACGCACTTGCATGCAAAGTCATGAGCTTAGTCTCGGATGAAGGTGCCCAGTTGACGAGGACCAATGGGAATGAGGTTCTCCCGTCCATGTGCTTAAGCTCGTAAGAGAGTACGACGTATCTCGGTGAATTCTCAGGGAGCTCTGCGGAAAATGATCCTTGTCACATATCGAAATACACGATCAACTCATTCAAATCACCCTCCGCAAGTTCTTCTATAGAGATATTGTCAAATTGCTCGATCTCCTCCATGATGAACTTGTCCTTGTTGATCTTGACAACCAGCGCAGCACTCCCTTGGCTCCGTCTTGCGAAACGAAACTTGCGGAGCGAATCCTTGAGGGATTGTGGTATGTCAACTGTGTGCGACTTCCAGTCTTGTCCTCAGTGTAATTTTACGCGCATTTTCAGCGTATCGAGCTCACCATCGTAGTAGCGATTTCGACTGTAAGAGGTTGAAGACTCGGCAAGTTAGTGCCAATTGGGTATACTAGGTCACGGAAGCTGCTTACGCGATTCTTTCTTTATGGCTTGGCTCCTTGCAACAACGCGCCTACTTAATTTTCTAACTTGGAGCTAACGATACTATCGTTGCTTAGTGAAAAAAACATGGTATTTCATTTTTAACGCCTCAAAAATACCCTCTATACATCTCTGCACGACACTACAGATACAGTACATGTTAATACATCACCCCATTTTTTATCAGATTTTTTCTTGTTCATGTTAGAAGCATATAGTCCTTCCGATGTTTTGTCTATGTAGTGTAAATATCGGTCACACCGAGGTCACACTCCTGGCAAGTTCGGGGACTGAAACTTCAGTCTCAGCACTGACAGCAGGATGGGTTCGAAGACTGCAATAATGACGCAACTTGCTTTGCCGAGGAGGAGATTGAATTTTGTCACAGCTATCCACTTGCGTGACAACCTCTACCTCAAGAATTTACTCTAGAGCTTCGTACATTGAGAGTCCCCCTTTTATAAATGGTGTAGGGAGCCCTTATATACTAAGTAACTATCTCCAGGTGTCACTTTTTGCATTCGTAAGCACAATCTCTCGGATCTGGGGGTCAGAGACCCTATCCATTTCGACATCTCATGATATAACATCAAGCTGCAAGCACATTCTCATCTAAACAGTCCTCGAGTTTTTTTCCTAGGCGAGAGTACTTAATGAACTATCTCTGACATTTTTTTCGAGCCTGTAGAACGATAGAAAAGTGATGTTTTAAATGGTTTTAGAATGTTTACATTGCAAAGGCGGGTTACACTAAAGAGGCAACGATAGTATACTTAGTAGTGGTATTCACGTAGGCTATTATGGCGCTATGCTGGGGCTATTATGGCACTATGCCGGGGCTATTATGGTGCTCTGTTCGGGCTATTAAACGAGTATGAGGTCATGTTTTTCGACTAGTTACATAGTAGCGGTGTTCTAAATTTGGGTTCGGGCCGAACCTAGTCAAAATGTACGAAGTCTAGCACATCAACTTGCACTGTGAGCAATAAAAAATAGAACGTGTTTCAATGATGAATACAGGATGTAAAGCAGCAGCAGTGGGAGCCTGCCAACCCACCCTCCTGCCCTCCATCATACCCCATGTATCCCAGCGACAAAAGGCGCTATTACAAACCGACCAGTTAGAAGCCGGCATATTTTAGAACTCCGCTAGGTGTGACATTTGTCGCTGGGATACACGGGGCATGGTGGAGGGCAGGAGGGTGGGTTGGCAGGCTTGCGCTGCTGTTGCTTCACGTCCCATGTTCACCATTGAAACACATTCTATTTTTTATTGCTCACAGTGCAAGTTGATGTGCTGGACTCGTACATTTTGACTAGGTTCGGCCCGAACCCAAATTTAGAACACCGCTGCTATGTAACTAGTCAAAAAACATGACCTCATACTCATCTAATAGCCTGGACAGAGCGCCATAATAGCCCCGGCATAGTGCCATAATAGCCCCAACATAGCGCCATAATAGCCTACGTGAATACCACTAGTATGTCGGATTTGCTCTATTTAAACGAATTTTAGTTGACGGGTCCAGACCGATTAAATTCGCATTAATGCGTCGTCAGCGAACGGACTCAACGAATGAGGACACCGCATGTCAAAACCAGTTGCACTAGCACTGCAACTATATCTCCGGCTCAGACGCCGTCAATATTATACCATCATGGATGCCAGTAACCAATTCAGGTGCAGTAGAAGTCAGCTTATATACGGATTTACAGGCGACTTACAGACGACCTAAATTCGAACCTGGCTATCTGATCACGAGTCGTCCATTCTGCATGTAAATACGTGCATGTGTACGGCATACTATCAGGTCGGTAGTTATAGAACAGCTCTCAGCACCTACTTTCGGTATGGATGCATTGTGAAATTAGGCTGTCTGTCAGCAGCCTGACGTGCGCATGCGGCGAGGTTACTCATATCAGCATTTAAATATAGCTCAGTCCCCACCAACTCATCCCTTGCTACCAGCCATGAACCCCTCGAGAGGTACCAGACACGTAGAGCACACTCCACCACCAAATGACCATGATGGGGCCTTTCGGGTAAATCACGAGCAGTCTCCGCTTCTCAGTCCGGAACGGGCCCATTCCCTTTTATCTCAGGAAGAAGACGGAGATCATGTTCGTGAAGTCTCATCATGGAACACACTTCCTTGGTGGAAGCGTCCTTCGCCGTACTGGTATCGCTATTTACGGTGTATATTCGTATGGTCTGAATCTAATGCTGTTTTTTACAAGGCTCATCTTTGGCATGCCCCTTGGTTCTATTGGATACTCTGCACTTCTCGCTCCCAAGGTAGCCATGTACACTGCCCTTGCATGCCGTGTTCATAGACCGGAATACGTTTCGGACAACCGTGCTGGACACACTCTATTACCGCCGACACATGACCACCCCGTGATACTCAGTGCTGCTGGTGTCACAATTCCACATGTCTATGATGGCGGAGAGAACGCAGTCCACACAATCTCTACCTTCGTTCCGAATTCCACATACACCACATCGTCAGACGGTGCCAGAGATGAACCTGATTTCCAACAAAAGTGTGCTTCGGACCCTGTGGTGCAAGCAGTTGTGGCAAGAATGATCGCGGGTTTGTGCCATTCCTCTATATTTCGTCTGTTTGATCCTGCTTCAAGTCTTTCACACTGGAATGGGTATACTCAGTTGCTCCACAACAGGCTGGTGGGGTTCCGTAAGTGTATGTGAAAGTTTTGTCGGCTATTTGACTCAGGTTGTCTACCTAGCTATCTGATCGCTTTGGGCGGCGCATTGTCCTCTTCGCCTCGGTATTTGGTCTCTTTGCGACTGACGTCACTCACGTCATCACTGCATGGTTTGTGGATGTATTACCTGGTGGATATTGGTTCCCTTTAGTCGGCTTCTTAATTGAAGGTCTAGGTGGTAGTAAGTGTTTCGCAGAACCATTTTCATTCGAGGGTTAGACTATCGGTACGACATCCATCGTAGGTATGCCGACTGGAATGGCAGTCTGTCACGCATACGTAGCAGATACAACCGACCCATCTACAAGGTCTGTTGCTGGTGTCGATTCCACGCTCGTCCGTTAAAGCTGTCGATTGAACAGATCACGATATTTCGCACTTCAACTCGGTGTTATGTTCTCAGGTGTGGCTATCGGACCTATCCTCGGTGGTCTCCTCACTCGCTCCACGGGGACTATATTGTCCGCCTTCTACTTCTCCTCCATTCTGCACAGTGTTTATATCATCCTTATTTTGTTCATCCTTCCGGAATCACTTACCCGAGCAAGGGCGCGGGGAGCAAGTCTACGTAAGGGACAGGAAAAGGCTAATCAAGCGCCTAGTAGTCGCTCCCTCTATGCTTTCAACAGCATCACTAGGTTCATAGCCCCACTTACCGTCTTACTACCTGAGCAGACCTCGGACGCAAGTCCACTCGAGCGAAATAAAAAGGATTGGAGCTTATTCTGTGTTGCCGTGGCCTACGGACTTGTCATGAGCATCCTTGTAAGCACCATCGTGATACATCTTTTGCATCAGGTCCTTTAGCTCTCCCGACTCAGGGCTCCTTATCGTACAAATTTCAATATGCTGCGGCACAATTTAACTGGTCATCAGAAGTTGTGAGTGCTTAATATCAGACCGAGTCCATCCATTCATTAACGATATGAACCAGACAAGCTACTATATCTCATTCGTCGGCGCTACTCGGTCCTTGTTCTTGGCGGTCATTTTACCCCGTAGGGATCCTCGTTTATGGTGTGGAAACATGTGTTTAAGTGACTCTTAGTTATCATCAAATATTTGAAGCCTGTCACTACCACCCTCCCTTCCACGCCCGGTGAACCCCTTCAGAGTGCTACAGGCTGTGCCACTTCGCTCACGGGTTCAACGCGAACCACGGCTTCAGGCCAACGTCTGTCTGTCTCTCGTTCTCCTGCCGTTGACCTTGCGCTGGCGCGCACCTCTGCCGTGTTGGAAGCCGTGGGGTTCCTGGGAATGGCAGTTGCAAGTACAGGCACACTCTTCACGGTGGCGAGTGCAATCGGTTCGTTCGGTTCAGGGTTTCCTCCCGCAGCACAGGCGCTCGCGCTAGATATCTACACGGACCGTCGTTCCCATAACAGAGGTGAAGTCGGCAAACTCTTTGGCGCGCTCAGCGTCATACAAGCCCTCGGGTACGTATTCCTGATCACTTGGTCAGGCCAGTTCCTAGCCGGTCTGGCGGTGTGGCATTTGCTCATATGGTCATATGATGGGCCGTCTTGTTGGCTTGCCACAGATCTCAGATCCTTAGCCCAGCCTTGTACGGGTTTGTCTATCTCAACACGGTCGCAGTTTTCCCGCAAGCTATTATGATCATGTCGATGTGCACGTCACTCTTCGCACTCGCCTTCGTTTCCTTCGTGCGTGTTCCCTTCAAGCCAGTCGCCAACCGTGTCACACATGGACATGGGAACGAAGAAGGAAATCAGGGCGTGGAAACTCTTGGGATTTTGGTTACACCTGAACATGATGTTGCCGAGGAGCGATAACAGGGGTATGGCAAGGGAATTTTGTCAATCACGGCGGTATTATGACTTGTTTAAGCGCATCTCATCTCTGAAGGGATCTAGGACAATAGAAAGGTACGACCTGCGTGGATGTCCACGGGTATACGCGGAGCACTAGCGCCTCATTTGTTTTTATCTATGTACCTTTAATTACAATGGGCTCATAGTGCACACAATACTACGCTGGCAATGGGAGACTGGTAGCGGCGCCCGCCACCCCAGCCCCTGAATGCAATAGCGATACGCCCGGACATGCAAATAAACAAAGCAAGGCACGAAGAGTCTTTAAACGGACACACGAAAGCACACACCTACAGCGCATGCACAAGCCGAGTCCTGTTTCATGCAACGTTTCCGACCGTTGGTGGACCATTTCCGTTCAACGATCCCCAACGCCAGCTCCAGAGGCATTTCCAACTCGCGTATACGCAGAGGAAGTTGAAAATGCCCACGACAGTGGAACCAGCACCAATGGTGATGAGGAACCACCACATATAGCCGACGATACGATCCAAAGTGCGACCCGTGTATTTCTTCACAGTTGCAAAAGGGTCGGGCGTTGGGACATACGTCGAGGGTAGGTGAAGGCGGGGTGGTGTGGATGGTGACTCTGCCCCTGTTGACATTGACGGTGAAGTGGCAGGCATGCGGGGCACTGGGAGGATAAGAAGTGATACCACTGGTTTCTGTAGACATAACGGCAGCAACATCAATGCACGTATAATAAGCAGGCTATGGGAATAGGGCTAGTTTGAAAGGCGGAACTCACATGATCTGACGTGACATAAGAGGGGATAGAGGTGTACAAAGCATTAGCGATGCCTGATTCATTCGGGGTAGACGGTGAATCCGTATGCGTCGTGTACATGATTCTATCTGTCCACGATGGCATTCGTCCCGTACTGGCAATAACGGACTTAGTACGGAACAATGACATGGGAAGAGTTTTGCCCACTTGTACTTGTCAACTTCACCAAGGACGCATTTGTACGTGCATTTGAACGTCCAGAAAGGACCTTCTCGCAAACCGATGAATATACGTCCGTTGCGACGTTCGTTGATGAGTTGGTCGTACTCTTTCAGGGCCTCACGCATTTTCTCGTCGGTAAGCATGGATAATGCTTCTTCTCCGCGGGACGTCGCACGGAGTGAATGTGAAGGGGGTATTGCAATACGGAAATTGAGGTCTCCGAGGAAAAAGAGGTGAGAGGTAGCATACATAGTTGTGAGCGATTCATCGGGGAACGAAGGCGACGCCGGGAAGAGAAGTGTCCCGACGATATGATGATAGTCTGCTATCCTATGGCTGAGGTGTGTTTCGTGGGCTGTGAGATGGGCACAGACAAAGCTGTCAAAGGTTTGGGTGAGCCCAGGAAGTAGGATACACGGGTATACTGACGTGAAGACCTCACCGACTTTTGATCCACGGTCAGTGACGCGGAATCGTATACCGACGGCCCCCTTGTTGCCCATATATGCGGGTCCAGTGCCGGTCCATTGCGTCTGCACGTCGCACACATGGCGGGCAATCACATCGTCTTTGGCATAGACAAACAATGCGACGCCGACGTTGACGACCTTTGCGACGAGGGAGTAAGATTCTTTATTGGGGGCATGCGCTTCTATCTGAGCGCGAATATGTGCATCTCTCTCTTCTATGACTGACTTTGAGCGCCCAGCAACTGTGCACACATCAAAAAAGTGGTCAGTCCCGATTTTGGACACGTGCAAATAGGAGACATACGGCCAAGATGGAGCGGAAGAAGTTCTTGGAAACCGATGGCGACAATATCCGGTGCTCTCTGTTCCTTAGTGAGGAAAGAGGAAACCTGAAACGTGGGAGCAAGCCAGTCGACAAGGTTCTGCGGAAGACCTGCACTAGCTTGGAGATTCGTGTTGTAAGACCCAATTTGCACGACGAGCTGTTCGTTTATGTCACCCATTGGGGAAATGCTAGACGGCTAGTATTGCAGTTAAAGTCACAATCCGGCGAAATGGTTGCACACACACGACCGGCAAAACGTGTAAGTACTACACAGACTTTGATCAAACGATGGGCCGAGGGAATTTCGGGGTCATAGCATTGGTGGCAATCTGAAGGAGAGATTTGTTCCCACCACTGCACTTGGACAACACCACATAGTCCCTGGGCGCCCTATAAAGTACTTGCCAACAATTATTATGTTGTCTGATAAATAATTACAGTCAGTATCTTTATTTGTATCGGCTGCAGATGTTTGTCACATAGATTCGAAGATCGTACTTGGATTCCAATAGGTCGCAAGTTATATTATAAGGCTAGGACGAGATAAAATCCCACAAAGTCAACATGTCTTGTCGGTGTGTGATCTCTGCTAACAGCTTATTTGTGCAGGACTACCAGGCCGTCTCACTGGCAGCTGAAATTCGACCAGATGTCAGTGACTGAATGTAGGGACAATTATGTAGTGTCTCCGGGATCGACAATCGTCAAACATGCTGCCAACAGGTATGTGTTTCTGCGTCGCCGATCGTGCCAATGCACTGTCAAAATACTGAATACGACTATACATCACGAGCGAGAGATGAGAATAATTCGTTTCCCATTAATATTAATTTTAGACGGCGGTCGCTCACCATGATACCAAGCTCTGTGCTTAGTTCTTTCGATGTCCCGGGTAATTTCCAAGAAGCGAACGTCCTGTATGGACGCCACGGGTCAAGCGTACGCGGTTGATCAGACAGACTCACGGTGCCTATCTCTATATATTTATAGCAAATTATTCACCATCCCCTGGCGGACGCACGACGAGGCCAAAGTACTTAAACTAGCCCATCCCAATGGTCACATCACAGTACCTCGTACCTGCAGTCTTCGCTAATGGCCGATCAAGTTTCTGTCATCCATCCCGATTTTCATCCTACCACTATCAACAAGACACCAAACATGAGCGACGAAAAGTCGATTGAAAAGGATGAAAAGTCGCTCTACGCAACGCAAGATATCGAGGCTGCTTCTAACGTGCCAACGGATGACGCCTCAGATGCCGTCCTCTATAGCGAACGTGAAATCGCAACGCACGTCATCTCCGTCGACGACGATCCCTCTCTTAATCCGTGGACATTCCGCGCATTTTTCCTTGGGCTTGGTCTCTCTGCTTTCGGTGGCTCACTGGGTATGTTCATCTTTATTTTCACCCCTCTCGTCGATTCTGATACGGAGCAGCCGAGATCTATTACTTTAAACCAGTAGGCTCAATCGAGATGTCTACACTCCAGCTATTGAACTCACTCACCCCGCCATCGTTAGCAAACCGTGCTGGTATCGTTGATGTTCCTTGGAATTGTCTCCTACGTCCTCGGATTTGCAATGGAGACATTCATCCCTCGCTATGGTCTATTCCGTTATTTGAATCCCGTAAGCGTCGACCATCCCATATACCATCTATTTCACACCTATCCAGCATCCTTTCAACAAAAAAGAGAATGCATTTATTATTATCATGGCTAGTGCAGCAGCAAATTCGGCCCTTGCAACGGAGGTTCTTGCAGTCCAGCGTCTGTACTATAATATCACCCCCGATGCTGCAACCTCGATCTTCTTGTTATTCTCGAGTCAGCTACTTGGTTATGGCATTGGTGGTGTGCTCAGATGTGAGTTTCCTTGGGCGGTCAGCTGGCATGTCCTCTGATGCACTGTGATGGAAAAGCAACCCTACTGTATCCCTCGAAGATGTTTTACCCTATCATACTTCCACTCATGTCCATGTTTGATGCGCTCTTCCAGGATGGTGCGACCACTCGGCGTAGATTGAAGGTATTCTATCTTGTTTTCGGAGCGTAGGTTATCTCCGACCCGAGTTTCTGCTGCTCGCTCAACTGATATTTGTAGAATATTCATCTGGGAACTGTTTCCTGAGTGGATATTCCCCCTTCTCACAGGTTTCTCGATCTTTTGCTTGGCTGCTCCGAATAATGCAGCTGTCTCGCGAATATTCGGCGGAAGTAATGGAAATGAAGGGCTTGGTCTTCTCTCCGTTTGCTTCGACTGGCAGGTTAGTTTTCACACAATGTTGCCGGCTCAGTAATTCATACTCCAACCCTCAGTACATATCTGGCGGGTTTAACCCCATGGCGATCCCTTTGAAGGCCCAGGTAGGTCTTGACGCAAGTTGTATAAGAAGCGGCCATGTTTAACAAGATAACAGTTTTCCAGCTTCATCGGATATATATTGTGCATGTGAGCATGCGTTAAATATATGTTTGATACTGTCTAATGCATTCTCTGGCTCATTAGGATCGTTTTTGTTGCTGTCTTTTACAACAACATCTGGGAATCTCAAACCTTCCCCTTCGTACGTGTATGCATGGTTTTCTCTGGGAACTGTGCTGATCACTATTCTCAGCTCGCTCAACTACTCTTTTACGAGAATGGTACTGTGTACGACCAGACATTGATATTGAACGCGAACTATGAAGTGGACCCCACTCTTCTCGCAGAG
>JBBPKE010000908.1:0-11470 GCA_038089095.1 Tylopilus orsonianus | reverse complement strand
GATCTAGGCTTGCACAGCAAACTATTAGTAAGTGGTCTAGGTCCTTATGTAAGCATAATTGTGTAATCTAAGTCATAGTCCATGTCACGTGACCGTGAGGTCAACCCTAACCATTCAATGGCTAAGTCGATGTTTAAGTGTTTGCTAAGTAGAAAAATAGTGGAAAAAGACGTGTTTTCAACAGTAACCCCTACTCTTTTCTTTGACCATAAGGCCAACTCCTTGAACCCCTGTCCTCGTCCTTGGCCTATATACACCACCCATGATCTCTAAGGCCGCCTACAACCCTTAGAGCTACCTGTGATATGAAGGGCTCGCTCCATGCTCACCCTTCCTCCATTGTCCCTGATATGAAGGGCTTATCCTACACTCGCCCTTCAACCTATCCACTCTCTTGAGCAGCCGACTCTCACTCATTCGTCCGCTGCTTCCATTCCTATGAATCCTCCTAGGTCTTCCCATCTAGCACTTCATTACACCTAAGACCTCAGGAGTTCCTTCAACGATGAAGCAGTCGCTACCCACTCCTGCTTCCCCTTTCTTATACGATGATCCCACCTCTTCTATCCTTACCACAAATCATCACCATCTTGATACACGTCTGAGCATCGCCATCTGAACCTGCTCTCTCAGACATTCCCATGACCTGGTAGCTGACAACTCATGCTACCACTTATTTCCTTATAAGGCAACATCTGATACCTTTGCCCCGAGCTCATAGATGCTTGCCTTCCACTGCTCCTTGAATGCCCAGACTGCGTCTGTGCATCCCCTTAATCTTCAGGACCATTACCGCTGCCACTGACCTGTCCCGTCGGCCCCACTCCACTCCCTGATCCTTGCGCCATCTGTCACCTCCTCATCCAATACCCTACTGGCTGACAGAGCCGTATTTCCAACAGGACCTTCGGTCTGACTCCTGTTGACTCGTGGATCACAGCCCACTCCTCTGAAACACCTTTGGTCTGATGATCGTACCTCAGTGTTACCCATTGACTCAATGACTATCCTTCACCCTTTCATTCTCGACAGCTCATCTCCTTCCTCGTTCTGCTATTCTCCCGTGATGTCATGGCTGACCCATGATCGCCCCTTGACCTAGATCATTGATCTATGACATATACCTTGTTTCAGCTGTCTCGGCCTTACGCCTCACCAGCTACCTTCGTCATGAGACTGATCCTTAGGTGTTCCTCTCCTTTCTGCTGTCAACTTCATTCCTTCTTATTCCGTTGACAGCCACCTTTACAGGCAATACCCTTGCCTTAGTATTTACCTATAAATACCCTACTCTAGTCACAGGAATGCCTCACGTTTAGTCTACCTCACAACTAGCACAGTTCCTGTACTAGCTGCTGAATCCTAAACCCATTCCTTGCTCGGCTTCCTCGCACTTGGTCTCACTCTCGTCACAATCCTTGCAAGTGCAAGCCTTGCTCCTAGGAAGATTCACCTTACTGCCATTGTGTGTAAGTCCTTGTCCACACTCCAGGGTTCACACCTTGCAGGAGCTGTCACCGAGGTTCTGCGCACATTCCTACCCGGACCACGTGTAACAGGGTCAGGCGAGGAAGGCGTTCTTGAGAGTGAGGAAGGCGGTGTCTTGGGCATCAGTCCAAGCCCAAGGATGGTTCTTCTGAGTAAGGTCTAAGAGAGGGCGAGCTAGAGTCGAATAGTTCGGGATGAACTTTCGATAGAAGTTGGCAAAGCTGAGAAAAGAGCGGACTTTGTGAACAGTAGTAGGGGTAGGCCAGGAGGCGATCCCATCAAGCTTTACGGGATCCATTGCGAGTTCTCCAGGTCGTACGATCATTCCCAAGTATTCTACTTCAGAGGTGGCGAAGTTGCATTTTTTGAGGTGGAGATGAAGATCTAGCTCTCTCATTCATTGAAGTACTCATCGAGTGCGTTCTCTGTGTGTTTCCTCATCTGGGGAGAAGATAAGGAGGTCGTCCATATAGATAATGAGCCATCCTTCAGCGATAAGGTCGTGGAAAGATTCATTCATGAACCTCTGGAAAGTGGCAGGCAAGTTCATAAGTCCAAAGAACATCACTGTGGGTTCGAAGAGGCCCTTGTGGGTGATAAATGCTGCTTTCCATTGGTGGCCGTCTTTAATTCGCACATTGTTATAGCCCCATCTGATGTTGAACTTAGTGAACACCTTGGCTTTGTGAAGCTTGTCAATAAGATCTGATACAAGCGGAAGCGGGTAAGCATCGCGGATAGTGTGTTCGTTAAGGTATCGATAGTCTTGGCAGGGGCGAAGCTTTCCATCCTTCTTATTGATGAAAAAGAAGGGTGAAGCTTGAGGGGAGTTAGATGGTCGGATCTTTCCATTCTTTAGGTTTTCATCAAGGAAGTCTTCAGTAGCTTTTCATTCCTCGGCGCTGAGTGGGTAAATCTTGCTGATCTTGGGTTTAAAGGTGTCATCTAGGTTAATCTCGTGGTCATAAGATCAGATCAGAGGAACATGATCGGTGGATTCCTTGGAAAAGATGTCTTCAAAGTCTTTGTATTCCTCGGGGAGAGTGGTCTTGGGTTTCGAAGGAGTGGACTCAATGGCTAGTTGAGTAGCGGTAGTGAGTTTCCCAATAGTAGAGTGGCAAGGGATATAGTGACGTCCGGCGTGTATAGTCTGAGATAGTGTTCGTGTGCATTGATTGGTGGCGAAGTCATTAGCCAAGCCTTCGCATTCGAGGGTCATCTCCACCAGTTCGTGATGGAGGAAATCAAGGAGGTGAGTGTCCAAGGCGGAGTCTATGCACTTGACACTGGGTGGCGGGCATTTGCCGGCTTCAAAGAGTAGATTCACTCACTTTTCATCAGAGATGAAGAGCTCAAATAGTTTTTTCGACTGATCTGTGGATTCTTCGATGGTGAGGGTCCTCTCAGCCCAGTTAATAGTGGGGTTGGCCTTCAACAGCCAGGGGAGACCAAGAATGATGTTCTCTTGGCCACAGTTCATGAGGAAGAATTCTACTTCATGGGCGATTCCATTAATATTGACGAACAGAGTAGTAGAAAAGCGAACAGTTCCTCCTTTATTCTTGGTGGCATCTACGTTCTTGGTGTCGAAGGGTTCAGCGAGGTGAGAGTATGGTAGTTTGTTTTTCTGTGCAAACTCTCAGTCAATGCATGAGATTTGAGCTTCAGAGTCTACAAGGGCACGAGTGTCGACGACTTTCATGGTGTATGAGGGAACTAGGAGTTGAACAGGGATTCTCATTGAATTTCCTAGTTTTACAGAGGTAGTACACTTCAAGAGAGATGGAGAAACATGCGTCGAGGATGCTCTCCTTTCTAAAAATCCACATGTCCTACGGTTGGGGTTTTCTTCATCTTTTCTTCTTCCAAGTCTTCTTTGTCTATTTCTTCTAACCGTGGGACGGGGTCTTTCTGAGTGGTTCTGACCTTTTTAGGGGTTGTAGCAGGGCTGGGTGAGAGAGATGGGAGTGAGGCGAAAACGGTACATTCAGTGGTCCTGTGTCCTTTTCTTCTGCACTGATAGCAATGGTTTTCTCTAAAGCAATGTTCTCTCTCCTCAGGGGTAAGTTTCCTAGGGATGCATACAGCATCAACTTCCATTGCATTGGGGTCTTTAAACTCCCGGTAGTGGGAGGGTGCTCGTGTCGAAGGTCTAAAGGTTCCCTGGTGGCGAGCCGTGACCTCTAAGCTGTGTAGGTTGTTCTGGTACATGGAGTGAGCAGCTTTATACCATTCAGCAATCGTCTTGGGGATAGGGTTCATAGAGAAGACACGAGAGCTGATGAATGGGGAAAGGCCAGTGGCAAACCAGTTAATGAGGACATCATCATTCTGGAGTTGTGCAACTGCGACTTTGCCTTGGAACGAGGCAATATAGTCACCGAGAGGTGGGGTCAAGGTTCCGTTGCGAGCTTCATGAATCTTTTGAGTGGACAGCCAAGTGATAGCGTCTCCTGTGGAATCTACATGTTTGAACTGCGCTTTGAAGGCAGCATAGAACTCGGCCCAAGTGCCAAAGTTGAATGTGGTACCGTTCATCTTGGAAAGGCGAAAGGTGTGAGCCCAGCTCTTAGCCGATCCTTCGCTCATGAGGGATAGAGTGTAGCCGATGTGTTTAGGGTTGGAGTTGTAGACTTCATTGTTGATAACAAGGTAAGCAGAGACTGCGGTGATCCAGGGTATGGCTGCTTCATAAGAATCATCAAAAGATCTGGAGGAACCGAGGTGAAGTTCAGTGGGTTTCGCGGACATGGTAATGACAGGGGATAATGGGCGAGTGGGAAGGGAAAACAAGGGGTGACGAGCAACAGGGGTAGGCAATGGTGGCGTGGGTACTCGTGGAATGGACAGCTGCATGCTCAGCTGATGCAAGAGTTCATGAGTTACAAGGTCTGAACATTCCTGGGTGACTAGGCCAGGAAGAGGTGAGTTGGAGGTGGTAAATTCTCCACTAGGTGACGAAGGGCGACTAGAAGTATCTTCTGGAGGAGTAGATGGACGTCTGCGGAAGCTCCAGAGATTTGGAGAAGGTGGTCTTCTCAGGGCAATGGTGGGCGCGATTTATCAAAGGTTATCAAGGGTGGTTCGGCATAGTAGACACTAGCCGATCGGAGGAGACATTTAGTCTTTTGTTATGCATGATCTGGGTAGGAACGCGCGTAGAACCTCGGTGACAACTCCTGCAAGGTGTGAACCCAGAAGCGGAGACAGGGGCTTACACGTGATGGCGGTAAGGTGAACCTTCCTAAGAGCAAGGCTTGCAGTTGCAAGGATTGCGATGAGAGATGAGACCAAGCGCGAGGAAGCTGAGCAAGGAATGGGTTTAGGATTCAGCAGCTAGTACAGGAGCTATGCTAGTTGTGAGGTAGACTAAACGTGAGGAGTTCCTACGCTAACATAGAATTTATATAGATAGGGGTAAAACAAGGTGTTACCCCTAATGGGCAGCTGTCAGGGTAGGGGGTACCGGGACAGCGCGAGAGAAATGGAGACTAAGTATACCTGAAGCAGGGGTGCTGCCAGGTAAGCACTGTCAGGAGGAGTGTCCGTATGACAGCAGGAAATGTCGTATGTCAAGAAATATGAAATATGAGTCAGTATGACTTGTAAGGCGTCATATGGCACAAGAATATGCAAGGATGGTGCCATATGAGTGAACAGGTGAAACATGGGACAGAATGGACCATAAGTGAGGGAGAAATGGTGATGACAAGCAAGTGAAACAGAAGTGTAACTGTGTGGGAGTCATCGCCGAAAAAGGAAATAAGTGTATGGTAAAGTGTAAATCGTAACATAAACTGATTACTTGTTGTCATAATGGTCCTTCTGGGATGAGGATCTTGCCATCCAACAACTCGATCTCGGTGGGCAAGCCTTGTGCTTCTTTAATCTTGGTAAGAAGATCTTCTTCTTCTATTTGAACCCAAACTGGAACTGATCTATGGATCTTTGACTTGGGTATCATTACAACTCCCTTGTTATCATCTTCTATTCCGATAGCATGGTCCTCTCTTCGAGAAAGGGTATTGGCTTTTCCCATAGAAACTCCAGGTTTTTTGACTAATAGGAAGTCAAATCGGGATAGGTATTGTGCCCAGTGCGCTTGTCTTCTATTCAGGTTTTGTCCCTTCATAAAATACTGGAGATTTGCATGGTCTGACCAGATCTCAAACTGGTGCTTAGCACCTTCTAAATGATGACGCCATTGTTTTAAACTGTTAATAATGGCCAGCATTTCCTTATCTGCAACAGGGTAATTTTGTTGTTCTGGCATCATTGAGCTTGACGTGAAAGCTACTGGGTGCCATTTGTCTTCTATTTGCTGACTAAGGACTGCTCCTGTGGCAAAATTGGAAGTGTCACATTCCACTTGGTAAGGGGTTTTCTCATCTGGATATGTTAATACTGGTGCTGTGGTAAATGACTTCTTCAATGTATCAAATGCTTCTTGCTCCTTTTTGGCCCAAACAAATGGTTTGTCCTTCTTGGTAAGGTCATTCAACAGTCTAGCCATTATGGCAAAGTTTTGTATGAATTGACAATAAAAGTTGGCCAGACCAAGGAAGCCTCTTACTCCCTTGACCATGGTGGGAACTGGCCACTCAAGCACTGCTTTCGTCTTATCATCTGCCATATAGATTCCTTCTGGTGTAATGATCATGCCCAGCATTTTAACTTTTCTCACAGAGAAGAAGCACTTCTCGGGCTTCACAAATAGATCGTTTTCCTTTAATCTTCGAAGGACTTCCTTCACGACCCTATCATGTTCCTCTTGGTTATCTGAGAACATAAATATTAGGAGATCATCCATGTAGACAATGCACACCTGGTGCATATCATAAAAGATGTCGTTTATCATGTTTTGAAATGTGGCTGGACTATTGCTTTGCCCAAAGAACATGACCAATGGTTTAAAACTGCCACAGTGTGTGGTAAACACTGCCTTCCATTCATCTTCTTTCTTCATTTGGATATTATTGTACCCCCATCTCAGATCCATCTTCATGAACATTTTTGCTCCTTTTAACTTGTTGATGAGATCTGATATTACTGGAAGAGGATAACTGTTCTTGACTGTCCAGTCATTTAAATATCAGTAGTCCTGGACCATTCATTTCTTGCCATCTTTCTTTGGTACAAAGAAGACTGGTGAGGTCATTGGTGATTTGGATGGGTGAATATAGCCCTTCCTTAATTGTTCATCAATAAAATCATCAACTTCTTTCCTTTCCTCAGGCAACATAGAGTACAATTTGGCCTTTCTAGGCATGAAGCCAGGTTTTAGATCAATCCTATGATCCCATGGTTTATGTACTGGCATCCTCTCAGAAGATTTCTTTGAAAAGACATCATAGAATTCATGCAGATACTGTTTTGGGATGAGTTCTTCGACTGTTGCTTCTCTTTTCTCAGAGGGCCTATCTAAGGCTTTAATCTTTGGGTAAATGTGGGATGCGTTTTCTATCTCATGATCAATCAATGATCTCATGAATACCGTTCTATCTTTGAGAAGGTAGCAGCTTCTCGGGCATCTCCAAAGTTTTACTTTTCTGGTGACCCAGTTTATCTCTGGATTATGCTTTTCTAACCATGTAAATCCTAAAATGAACTGGTTCTTTCCCAAGTCAGTTACTTCTGTGATGATCTTCTCTTGATGTCCTTGGTAATCCATGATTAATTCAGCAGAATGGGTTATATCTCCTGCAGAATTCTTGGTGGCATCAACGTTGAAAACAGGTATTGCCTTTTCTAAAGGTGTCATCCATATTCTGTTTTCTTCAGCCCACTTCTGATCAAGGAAGCTTCTATTTGCTCCACTATCTAGGAGCACTTGAATCTTCTTCATTTCTCCCTTTTTGGTCAGATTAGAGATCTGAACCTCAAGGTTTATCTCCTTTTGTAAATTTATACTGCATACTAGGATTCGTTCTGGAAAATCTGAATCCATTCCATACTTTTTTTGTATTTTTGTTGTGACCAAATTAAGCCTGGATTCCCATCCAGCACACTCATCCTGAGTTGTGGTCTCAGTTAGGGATTTGATTCCCATACTATCAAAAGCTCCTTCACCATGTTTAGTCTCCTCTAACATGGCCACTTCTGATAGTGGTGCTATGTTGATCTGCTCTATGATTAGTTGAGTGATCCTATCTCCTATAGCTACTGGAAAGTCTTCTTTCCCATGATTAAATATACAAACAAAGAGCTCTCCTCGATAGTCCGAATCTATTACTCCTGCACCTATTTCTATCATCCTTTTTGAGGCTAGACCGCTTCTTGATGCAACCCTTCCATAAAATCCTTCTGGGATCTGGACTTGGATGTGCATATTCACAAGTCCTTGTTGCCCCGTGAGGATTTTGGTTTCTTCAGCTGCATACAGGTCATGTCCAGCTGCGGTTTCCGATCCAAGGGTCAGAATTCTAGCTAACTCTGAGGTTTTACATATTTTTATGGATTTAAGTGTTTTCATAAGTGCATATATGTCCGATACTAAGTCAGTAGTACATTCTATCTCACAGTGGTCACTGCCATTGTCCCTGTCATCCCTTAAAGGGGTAAAATGATTTCTGAAATTAAATAATTGCTCCTGTCTGTGGGCCTTCTGAGATTTCAGATTCTTCAGTTGGCACATCCTTTTCCCTTACAGTCCAAAGCCATGGCATCTTTTATTGCTGCAATGGCGGCTTCCAGGTCAAGGTCTTTGACGAGCTTGGCAATGTCTAACCTTTGCTGGTTATCCCAGCTGACAGCTGCCTGATCTGGTACTGTAGTTTCCTTGCTAGTACCAGAATCCATTGCTCATACCCTCTTCCCCTGGGCTCTTCCATTGGAGCACTTGGAACACTCTCTCCGATGACTGCCATTGTAGAAGTGACATTCGGCACACTTCTTATTTTTTGGCTTCTTGCAATCATGGGCAAAATGATTTCCTCTGCAATTGAAGCATCCTTTCTTGGTGGCATCAACATCTATGGCATTAGGATCTCGTTGTCTCTGGGATTGAGATGACCCTGCTCCAGTTCCTCCATATTGGGCATTATTCTTCCTGTATGCGCCTCCCACAGTTGTAAGAAAGAAAGCATCTTGCACCTCTCCTATTGCCTCAATGTGCTTGAGGGTTATCCTTATTGAGAGAGATCTCTTCTCTTGATAGAAGAGTTGCCTTCTAATCTTTTCCTTTACATTTTCTTCCAGGACCTGTACTGCCATTGTTTCTTCCACGAATTCCAGGTCGTATATTTCACAAAATCTTGTAAGGAAATTGTGGGTGAATTTGTGGGGTCCTTGTTTGCAAGCCTTTAGCTGATTAAGGATGTAGTCCCTTTGGTTCCCAGTCAGGAACCTTGTCCTTAATTCTTTTTTGATTTCTTCTATGCCAGGTCAGCAGAAGTCATCGACGAGTTTGTCGTCATTCTTATACTGCTTTATCTTTATTCTCACCCAAGTCGCAGCTGCTATCCCTTGGGGAGTTTCCAAGTTGCCTATTCTTGACAACACTGCTGCTGTTAATCTTTCCTCTGTGAAATATACATCTTTGTTATATGATAAGAACATTTGCATAGATGTCCACCAATTCTTAAAATTACTAGCTTTTCCATCATATTTCCCTGGGTCAGGGTATGGATCTACCTTTTTAATAAAGGTGCAAGTATTTTCTCCCACTCCTTGTCCTGCTTGCTCCAGCTCTCATTTTTCCTTTTTAAGCCCAGAGACTCATTTCAAAAGATTGTCAACTGCTCTTCTGAGCATGTTGAGCTCATTGTTGGTGGACTCTGATGGTTCTCCCAACATTCTTAGACTTGAGGATGAGAATGTAGGGGACGAGGCAGAGGTTTTGGGCGACTAGTGGGGGTAATCGGAAGACACTATTCCATATTTCTGGGGTTTCTGCTTTTATGAAGACTTCTTCTTCGTCTTCAAGGTCTGGGACATCGAGTACTTCATCTGTGAAGTCTTCTGGGTAATATAGCACTAGATCGTCAAACTCTAGTGCTTCTCTTTGGCCTTGGACAGGCTCTGGTGGTGGTGGGGTTGGGTAGTAGTCAAACCCTTTGTTAGTGTTGTTAGGGTCGACTTGCTCTAAGGCGAACCGGTCTCAGAACTCAAGTGTCCTGGTCAGCTGCTGGCGGAGAGCCTCTTGATAGGCTTCTCTTGAGGGAAACATCTGTATGTAAAAGAGAATTTATCTAAATTGAGAGATCTGCATTCCCTTTCGACCAGTTCTGGCCAATGCAATTCAAACACTGACTACTAATGTGAAAAGTTGAGGACATGAGCCTCAGAACTGAAGTTCAAAGAAAGAGAACTAAAGTAGTGAGGCTGTCATTAAACGATTATCAGTGCTCAAGCTGACCCCAGGAGGCCCTAATGGTAATCTTCTCTCTGATCCCTTATCGGGAATGCTTTACTTAAAAAGAATACACAGGCAAATGCCTGGGCAAGGTATGTACATAGGTCCTGTTAAGCCTTGGGTCCAGCTGTAGCTACTGTTTTACGATTGGCAATCGATAGCAAGTAGTAAGGATAGGAGAGTGGTAGAATAGTTCTAATGAAGCCTTCAGACTACACCATACAGTGTCTGTCCTAAGCTCACACTAGATACTAAGCAAGAGAAGAGGTATGTAGCTGGAATGCCACAAGAACTATTCTGGAGTTCTTGGGCTGGTCACATTGCAGTATATATACAACAGGACTAGCTGCTGACTACTCTACTATGACTAAAGATATGATCCAAGCATATCTACTGACTAAGTCAATGCACAGCATCAATAAGCTGCTAGGTAACAAGGTTTAATACTCACTATCTAGGTTTGCCATGAGGCACTGGCTTCTATCTAATGGAAGCAAGATCTGTTAATGGAAATTAAGTATAGTCATGCACAGCATGGTAATTAACTACATGAGGTATCTATCCCCATTTGGTATAATTAAAGGCATCTTATCTCCGAGCGATGACTTGAGCTTCTAAGAGATAACAAAATATGCTTAGCTCACACTGGTAGATCCAGTACTCTTGTGAGGAACTAAGTCATTAAGAGTCTGCTACTATACAGTGCTTAGGCAAGAAAGTGACATGGTCATGTGATGTGAAAGCTGACTAATACACTGAAATTACTTCAACAACAAGGGAGTCATAATGATTCCAGAAGAAAAGATCTGCAGGATAGAATCAGTTTGGGTTCAAATGGAAGAAGAAGACCTTCTTTCCAAGATTAAAAAAGTACAAGATTCACCCACTGAGATACAGACCTTTGAAGGAAAGATCTACATACCTGAAAAGGAAGGGTTATGGCAGAAGGTCATAGAACTCTACCATGATTCCACCCTTGCTGGACATGGCAGAATCCAGAAAACATATAAGCTCACTAGCCAATATTATTGCTGGGAAAGAATGAGATCTGAGATCAAAGACTATTGTTTCTGATGTGATACATATATGGCCAGCACTGTTATGATTTACACTTCACCGTACACTTATTTCCTTTTTCGGTGATGACTCCCACACAGTTACACTTCCATTCCACTTGCTCATCACCGCCATTTCTCCCTCACTTACAGTCCATTCTGTCCCATGTTTCACCTGTTCACTCATATGGCACCACCCTTGCATATTCTCACGCCATATGACACCTTATGAGTCATACTGACTCATATTTCATATTTCTTGACATACGACATTTCCTGCTGTCATACGGACACTCCTTCTGACAGTGCTTACCTGGCAGTACCCTGCTTCAGGTATACTTAGTCTCCATTTCTCTCACGCTATCCCGGTACCCTCTACCCTGACAGCTGCCCATTAGGGGTAACACCTTGTTTCACCCCTATCTATGTAACGAACACTAGACGAACCTAGGCAAACTCTAAGATAGGGTTACGGAAGAAGACTTAGCTACGGGTTAGCTAAGTACATAAAAAGGACATAGCCAAGTACATAATAGGGTTAGCTAAGTAGTTAACCATTACATAATAGATAAAT
>JBBPKE010000907.1:0-11472 GCA_038089095.1 Tylopilus orsonianus | reverse complement strand
CCAAGACTGGGGTCTTGGAGGGCCATTGTGCGACTACTTATAGACTAGCTACATGTGCACGGACCACGCTGTGCAGTACCGTATAAGGCTACTGACTACTGAGACGTACTATACTTTAAGAGTCCGAGCACCGCGATAACTCAGCGAAGCCGGCCGTTGCCGAGCTTCGTGTTGTGACTGCAACACAATGTATCACTCTGTTAATTTACTTGATAAGTGCTCCGAGCGCCTAAGATCTAGATGGGCTGTGGAGAGCCAAACTTTGTCTCCAATCGCAAACTCTGTTGGCGATCTTCGGCTATAACCCCATGTGATCATCTTGTCACATGCCTTCATTAGGTGATCCTGAACACTAGCAAAGGTACCAGAAAAGTCCTTGGCAAATTCTTCAGCTGCTGGCACCTTTGCCAATCCTGGTTCTATTCCCATCCTGAAGTGATATGAACGTGTGACATCAAACAGCACATGTTTTGTGGCTGAATGAATCCTCGAGTTGTAGTTGAATTGAGCGAGGCTTAGCCATTCGCTCCAATCCTTCTGCTTCTCTGCTGTAAACAACCTGAGATACTATTGGAGATCTTGGTTGACTCTCTCTGTTTGCCCATCTGTTTGCGGGTGGTAGGCTGTACTAAGCTTCAGCATAATTTGTAGCATCTTGCACAAATCTGTAGCGTACACCAGTATGTGCGGCAATGGCCAGCATCGTGGAGGTGTTGCGGAGCTTATGAGATAACTCATACATAAAGATACGACTTGATAGGACCTAGTCTACGCAGGTACTTACCTAGATAGGGCGGCACTGCTTGGTCTGTGCACGCAGTCCTATAGTATATAAGGTACTGCAATAGGTCCACTGAGCCTCAGCTCAGAATATTGGACTCTAAGTCTAGTATCCTGCAGGATGATGGCCTGGACATAAGTCCACAATGGTGGCATACAGGTGGCTAGTGATGCATATGCCTAGCCTAAGCGGCTTGACTGCTACAAAATCTTGCATAACCTGCGAAGTGAATTGGGGTCCTTGATCTGATACAATGGACTGTGAAAGACTGTGATGCTTCCATACGTGATCTCAGTAAAGCTTGGCTATTCCGAGAGCCATGACTGTCTTGTTCGTTGGAACAAAGATGACTTCTTTTGAGAATCGATCAACAATTATGAGAATGCTGTCAAAGCTATTACTAAGCAGCAGATTGGTGATGAAATCTGCACTAATCTCTTTCCATGGTACAAGAGGGGCATCAAGGGGGTGAATTATCCCTCCTGGGGGTTTATTCGATGGCTTCATCCGAGCACACCTGTCACATTGGGAACAATAATCTATGATGTGACCTTTCATTCCTGGCCACCTGTAATACCTCAAGGCTAGCTCGTAGGTCTTATCTATGCCTCCATGCCCTGCAAGGGTAGAGTTGTGATATAAACTTATTACTTGTTGATGTAATGGCCCTTCTGGGACAAGGATCTTGCCATCCATCAACTTGATCTTGGTGGGCGAGCCTTGCGCTTCTTTAATCTTTCCGAGTAGATCTTCTTCCTCGGTATGAACCCAAACTGGAACCGATCTACGGATCTTTGATTTGAAAATCATTATAACTCCCTTATTATCTTCTTCTATCCTGATAGCATGATCTTCTCTTCTTGAAAGAGCATCGGCTTTTTCCATGGAAACTCCAGGTTTCTTAACTAACAGGAAATCAAATCGGGATAGGTATTGCGCCCAGCGCACTTGTCTTCTATTAAGGTTCTGGCCCTTCATAAAGTACTGGAGATTTGGATGATCTGACCAGATCTCAAACTGGTGTTTGGCACCTTCTAAATGATGATGCCATTGTTCTAAACTATTAATAATGGCCAGCATTTCCTTGTCAGCAACAGGGTAGTTGCGTTGTTCTGGTGTCATTGAACTTGATGCAAAGGCGACTGGATGCCATTTGTCTTCTATCTGTTGACTAAGGACCACTCCTGTGGCAAAATTGGAAGTGTCACATTCCACTCGGTAAGGGGTTTCCTCATCCAGATACATAAGTACTGGTGCCATGGTGAATGACTTCTTCAGTGTGTCAAATGCTTCTTGCTCTTTTTGGGTCCAGACAAATGGTTTGTCCTTCTTTGTTAGGTCGTTCAATGGCCTTGCCATAATGGCGAAATTCTGGATGAATCGACGATAGAAGTTGGCCAAGCCAAGGAAGCCTCTTACTCCCTTAACCATAGTTGGTACTGGCCAATCAAGCACTGCTTTCGTCTTATCATCTGCCATGTATATTCCTTCCAGAGTTACGATCATGCCCAGCATTTCAACTTTTCTCACAGAGAAAAAGCACTTCTCAGGCTTCACGAATAGATCATTATCTTTTAATCTCCATAGGACTTCTTTTACAACCCTGTTATGTTCTTCTTGGTTATCTGAAAAGGTAAAGATAAGGAGATTGTCCATGTAGACAATGCAGACCTGATGCATGTCGTAAAAGATGTTGTTTATCATATTTTGAAATGTGGCCGGGCTATTACTTTGCCCAAAAAACATGACCAACGGTTCAAAACTGCCATGATGTGTGGTAAACACTGCTTTCCATTCGTCTCCTTTCTTCATTCGGATATTGTTGTATCCCCATCTTAGATCCATCTTGGTAAACATCTTAGCTCCTTTGAGTTTGTCAATGAGATCTGAAATTAATGGAAGGGGATAGCTATTCTTGACTGTCCAGTCATTTAAATACTGGTAGTCCTGGACCATTCTCTTTTTGCCATCCTTCTTAGGTATGAAGAAGACTGGTGAGGTCATTGGCGACTTGGATGGGCAGATGTAGCCCTTCCTCAATTGTTCATTGATAAAGTCATCAACTTCTTTTCTTTCTTCAGGTGACATGGAATAGAGTTTGGCTTTTCTTGGCATGAAGCCGGATTTGAGATCAATCCTGTGATCCCAAGGTTTGTGTACTGGCATCCTTTCAGAAGATTTCTTTGAAAAGACATCGTAAAACTCATGCAGATACTGTTTTGGGACAGGTTCTTTGACTGTTGCTTCTCTTTTTTCAGGAGGCCTATCCAAGGCCTTGATCTTCTGGTATATGTGGGATGCATTTTCTATTTCTTGATCAATCAACGATCTCATGAATACTGTTCTATCCTTAAAAAGATAGCAGCTTCTCAGGCAACTCCGAAGTTTTACTTCTCTGGTTGACCAGTTAATCTCTGGGTTATGCTTTTCTAGCCAAGTGAACCCTAAGATGAACTGGTTCTTTCCCAAATCAGTTATCTCTGCAGTAATCTTCTCTTGATGTCCTTGGTAATCCATGATTAATTCAGCGGAATGAGTAATGTCTCCTGCTGAATTCTTGGTGCCATCAACGTTAAAGACTGGTATTGCCTTTTCTAAAGACACCATCTTAATCCCGTTTTCTTCGGCCCACTTCCTATCCAGGAAGCTCCCATTTGCTCCACTATCTAGGAGTGCTTGAACCCTTTTCATATTTCCCTTTTTGGTCAGATTAGAGACCTGGACCTCAAGGTTCATCTCTTTTTGTTGGTTTATACTGCGTACTAAAATTCGTTCTGGAAAATCCGAATCTGTTCCATACTTTTTTTGTATTTTTGTTGTGACCAAATTAAGCCTGGATTCCTATCCAGCACACTCATTCTGAGGTGTGGTCTCGGTTATGGATTTGATTCCTGTACTATCAAAAGCTCCTTCTCCTCGCTTTGTTTCTTTTAACGAGGCCACTTCTGATAGTGGTGCAGTGTTGATCTGCTCTATGATTAATTGAGCAATCCTGTCTCCTACTGCTACCGGGAAGTCTTCTTTTCCATGATTAAATATACAAATGAATAGTTCTCCTCGATAGTCTGAATCAATTACTCCTGCTTCTATCCCTATCATCTTTTTTGAGGCTAGACTGCTTCTTGGTGCTACTCTTCCATAGAACTCTTCTGGAATCTGGACTTGGATATGCGTGTTTACAAGTCCTTGTTGTCCTGCAGGGATCTTGGCTTCTTCGGCAGCATACAGATCATGTCCTGCTGTGGTTTCCGATCCTCAGATTGGAATTCTAGCTTTCTCCGAGGTTTTATGTATTTTTATGGGTTTTAAGGTTTTCATAAGGGAATAAATGTCCGATACTAATTCAGTATTATATTCTATCTCACAGTGGTCATTGCCATTGTCCATGTCAAGCGCTTCTAGTGCTTTAAAACTGTTTCTGAAATTAAATAATTCTTCCTGTCTGTGGGCCTTCTGAGGTTCCAGATTCCTCAGTTGGTGCATCCTTTTCCCTTTCGATCCAATGACATTGTGTCTTTGATGGCCACAATGGCCGCTTCAGGGTTGAGACCATGGACCAATTTGGCTATATCTAGCCTTTGTTGGTCGTCCCAGGAGACAGCCGCTTGATCCGGTGCTGTAGCTTCCTTGCTAACACCGGAATCCACTGCTTGTACCCTCTTCCCTTGGGTTCGACCATTGGAGTGCTTGGAACACTCTCTCCTATGTCTGCCATTAAAGAAATGGCACTTGGCACATTCCTTATTCTTTGGCTTTTTACAATCTCTAGCAAAGTGATTCCCTCCGCAATTGTAACAGCCCCTTTTTGTGGCGTCAATGTCCATGGCATTAGGGTCTCAAGTTCTCTGGGATCAAGATGTCCCTGCTCTGGCATTTCCAAATTGGGCGTTATTCCTTCTGTATGCACCCCCCACAGTTGTAAAAAAGAAGGCATCTTGCGCCTCTCCGATTGCCTCTATATGTTTGAGGGTTGTTCGGATGGAGAGACTGTGCTTTTCTTGGTAGAAAAGCTGCCTTCTAATTTCTTCTTTCACGTTTTCCTCCAGCACACGAACAGCTGTTGTTTCTTCTATGAACTCTGGATTGTAGATTCCGCAGAAGCGGGTCAAGAAGTTGTGGGTGAACTCTTGAGCCCCTTGCTTACATTGCTTTAATTGGTTAAGGATGTAATCTCTTTGATTTCCCATGAGGAACCTAGTCCTTAACTCTCCTTCGATTTCTTTCAAACCTGGCCAGGTAAAGTTGTTGACCAGTTTGTCATCATTTTTGTACTGCTTAATCTTAATATGCGCCCAAGTCGCAGCTGCTATTCCTTGGGGCGTCTCAAGGTTTCTAATTCTTGACAGCACCACCGCTGTCAATCTTTCTTCTGTGAAGTAAATGTCTTTATTATATGAAAGGTACATCTGTATCACTGTTCACCAATTCTCAAAGTTTGATGCCTTTCCATTGTACTTTCCTGGGTCTGGGTATGGGTCGACCTTCTTAACAAAGGTTCGAGTAGATCCTTCCCCTCCTTGTGTGGCTTTTTCCAGCTCGCGTTTTTCCTTTTCGAGGATAGTGACCCTCTTGAACAGGTTGTTGACTGCTCTTCGCAGATCGTCGATGCTGGCACTCCCTGATGGATCTCCTGACATCCTTAAACTTGGGGAGGAGAACATAGGGGATGAGACAGGGGTTTCTTCTTTGCAGGGTGCTTCATCTGAAGACAGGTTGGTCTTCTTCTTCTATTTTAACAAAGACTTCTTCTTTGTCTTCGATGTCTGGTACAGTGAGTGCTTCATCTAGGAAGTCTTCTGGGTAATATAGCACGAGATCTTCGAAATCAAGTGCTTTTCTTCTTCCCTGTATTGGTTTTGGGGGTGGCGGTGATGGATAGTGATCAAAATTGCTGTTTGTATCATTTGGGTTGACTTGATCTAACTGGAATCTCTCCTAGAATTCGACTGTTCTGGAGAGTTGGGCCCTAAGAGCCTCTTGGTAGGCGGGGTCTTGTGGGAATCAGAACATCCATATGTAGGTAGGGTGCAAAATTGCAAATTTATACTAAGCTTGGAGAACTTCGTTCCCTCCAAGTGAACTCTGGCCAATAGCCTTCCAGACATTCCTACTAGTTGTGAAAAGTGCAGACATGAGCTGCTGAACTGAAGTTTGAGGAAGTAGAAGTATAGTAGAGAGGCTGGCTTTAACCGATTATCACTGCTTGAGGTGACCTCAGGAGAGCCTAGAGTGTGTCTCCTCTTTAATCCCCTATCTGGGACATTTTACTTAAGAAAAGAAACACAGGCAGTAATGCCCGGGCAAGGTAAAGGTTATTGTAGTCCCGTTAAGCCTCAGGTCTGGCTGTAGCTAACATTTAATGATCGGCAATCGATTAGAGGTAGCAAAGTGGGGGTGAAGTGAGAAGATTAGTTCTAATGAAGCTCTTAGCCTTCACCATACGGTGTCTAGCTTCAAGCCCACTGATACTAGCTTAGGAGATTAGAGATGTAGGCTGGAATGCCACAAGAACTAGTCTGGAGTTCTTGGGCTTGCTGCATTGCAGTATATATACTACAGCAATCGATGCTTACTACTAACTAATGACTAAAGATACGATCCAAGTGTATCTACTGACTAAGTCGATGCACAGCATCAGTAATCTGCTAGGTAACAAGGTTTAATACTCACTATCTAGGTTTGCCATGAGGCACTAGCTTCTATCTAATGAAAGCGAAGTTGCTGTCAAACGGTAATTAACTGTCAGATGTGCACAGCACGGAAATGAACTACCATGAGGTGTATCCCCATTAGTACTAATTAAATAAATGGTGGAATTCCCAAGTGATAACTCAAGCTTCAAAGGAATTACATAATAAGATCTTAGCTCATGCTGGTAGGACCAGTACTCTTGTGAGGAACTAAGTCATTTAAAGTCTGAAACTATACGGAGCTTAGGCAAGAAAGTGACATGGTCATGTGATGCGAAAGCTGACTAAGCACTGAAATCGTTACAGACTTCAGTATCTAGTTTACTGGAGAGGGTATTTCAAGGAAGATTGAACCTGGGAACCTGAAAGTAATTTATCACATGTGAAAGATATTATTTGCGACTTTCATAGAGAAAACCCCAACGCTCCTAGATGGATGCAGATTACCCACATGGACTTTCATAATATGCCCTGGAGAAAACTGGAAAATATTACCAAAGCACTGCCACCCATTGTTGGAAGACTGGAGTTGGATTCAAAAGGAGTATGGTCAGAAGAATATTGGTCTCATGAACATGACCAAGATCATCTGGAATCTGATCTCTAGATGGGAGGTAGTGTTGAAAACATGTTTTTTTCCACTACTTTTTCCACTTAGCAACACATAACTTTGACTTAGCCATCGAATGGTTAGGGTTGACCTCACAGTCATGTGACAATGGACATGGCTCGTTTTACACAACAATGCTTACATAGCATCTAGACCAATTACTAATAGCTTGCTGTGCAAGCCTAGACCTATGATATCATCTTTTCTAGAACATTCTATGACATATGCAATATGCCTTTATATGTAGTCCTTTGTATTCTTTATATAGACATAGTGCCAGCCCTAAAGTGGTCTGTGCACTGTAGATAGATGTATATAAGCCTATGCAATCCATGGCGCAAGACTCAGTTCAGTCTTGTTATATTTCACTCTACTGTTCTCTTAAGTCAATACTAGTGTGAGCTTAGACCTAAGCTATATAGCAAAGGGTGTAGGCTTCATGCCCCCACAAAGCTTAACCCCAAGGAGAGAAACCACTGTATTAGAGAAGGTCGTTGCTTTCAATGCAGACAGAAAGGACACAGGAATATTGAATGCACAATTTTCACCACTCCTATGACCTCTCCTCCGAATCACTCCATGACCCCTAAAAAGGTCAAAACCACCAAGAAAATCCCTATTCCCCAGTTGGAAGAATTAGATGAAGAAGACTCTGACAAAAAAGCACTAAAGAAGACTCCAACTGTAGAACATATGGATTTTTAAAAAGAAGAGCATCCTCAATGCATGTTTCTCCCTTTCTCTCAAAGTGTACTACCTCTGTAAAACTAGGAAAATCAATGTAAATCCCTGTTTAACTCCTAGTTCCCTTGTATACTATAAAAGTCATTGACACTTGCACACTTGTAGACTCTAGAGTTCAAATCTCCTGTATCAACTGGGAGTTTGCTCAGAAAAACAAACTACTCTACTCCTGCTGAAGCCAACAACCCTTTGCTATACAGCTTAGGCTTAGGCTCACACTAGTACTGACTTAGAGAACAGTAGTTGGGTGGAATGCAATAAGACTGAACTGAGTTTTGCATCATGGATTGCATGAGTTTATATACATCTACCTATAGTGCACAGACCACCTTAGGGCTGGCATGTTTACTATATAAAGAATACAAGGAAGTACATATATGTGCATATTGCATATGTCATAGAATGTTCTAGAAAGAATGATATCATAGGTCTAGGCTTGCATAGCAAACTATTACTAAGTGATCTAGGTCCTTATGTAAACTAAGTAAGCATAATTGTGTAATATGAGCCATGTCTATTGTCATGTGACCATGAGATCAACCCTAACCATTCATATGGTTAAGTCAAAAGTTAGGTTAGAAAAGACATGTTTTTAACACTACCCCCCATTTAAAATCAGATTCCAGATGATTAAGGGACATCATATTCTTTCAACCATATCCCATCAGGATCAATCTCTAGTCTCCCAACAATAGGTGGCAGTGCTTCAGTGTCATTTTCCAATTTTTTCCAAGGCATATTTAGAAAGTCTGTGTATATAATCTGCATCCTTCAAGGAGCATTGGGATTTTCTTTATGAAAGTCGTGAATAGTGTCCTTGGCATGTGATAAATTACTTTCAGGTTCCCAAGTGCGATCTTCCTCAAGATACCCTTTCCAGTGAACTAGGTATTGAAGTCCCTCTCTTCAGAGATGAGAAGCCACGATCTGTTTGACTTCCTATTCGTCAAGTTCTTCTTCATCCACCAACATAGGAGTTGGTTCTATTACTAGTTAATCTGAGAGCCTTTCCTGATAGGGCTTAATGTGGCTTACATTCACTATCAGGTAAATGCACATGTTAGATGGTAATTGGAGGCACATAGTGTTATCTCCAATTAGGTCTATGATTTCATACAGCCCAATAAATTGTTCCATTAATTTCAGCATAAGTTGTATTGAGCGGTGAAGGTTAAGATGGGCTGTGGAGAGCCATACTTTGTCTCCAATTGTGTAACTTGTTGTAACGATTTCATGGCTTAGTCAGCTTTCACATCACATGACTGTGTCACTTTCTTGCTTAAGCTCTGTACAGTATCGGACTCTAAATGACTTAGTTTCTCATAAGAGTGCTGGTCCTACCAGCGTGAGCTAAAATCTTATTACGTAATTCTTTTGTAGCTTGAGTCATCACTCAGGAATTCCACCATTCTATTTAATTAGTACTAATGGGGATACACCTCATGTAGTTCATTTCTGTGCTGTGCACAATGACAGTTAATTACCGCTTGACAGCAACTTCGCTTCCATTAGATAGAAGCCAGTACCTCATGGCAAACCTAGATAGCGAGTATTAAACCTTGTTACCTAGCAGCTTATTGATGCTGTGCATTAACTTAGTCAGTAGATATGCTCGGATTGTATCTTTAGTCATTAGTTAGTAGTCAGCATAGATTGTATCTTTAGTCATTAGTTAGTAGTCAGCATAGATTGCTGTAGTATATATACTGCAATGCAGCGAGCCCAAGAACTCCAGACTAGTTCTTGTGGCATTTCAGCCTACACTTCTAATCTCATAAGCTAGTATCAGTGGGCTTGAAGCTAGACACTGTATGGTGAAGGCTAAGAGCTTCATTAGAACTAGTCTTGTTGCTTTACCCCCACTTTGCTACCTCTATCGATTGCTGATCATTAAACGGTAGCTACAGCCTGAAGCCTACACCCGTTGCTATACAGCTTAGGTCTAAGCTCACACTAGTCCTGACTTAAGAGAACAGAATGAGGTGGAATGCGACAAGACTGAACTGAGTCTTGTGCCATGGATTGCATGGGTTTATATACATGTATCTACAGTGCACGGACCACCTTAGGGCTGGCACTATGTCTATATAAAGAATACAAAGAAGTACATATAAAGGCATATTGCATACGTCATAGAATGTTCTAGAAAGAGTGATGTCATAGATCTAGGCTTGCACAGCAAACTATTAGTAAGCGTTCTAGGTCCTTATGTAAGCATAATTGTGTAATACGAGTCATTATCCATGTCACGTGACCGTGAGGTCAACCCTAACCATTCGATGATTAAGTCAAAGTTATGTGTTTGCTAAGTAGAAAAGTAGTGGAAAAAGACGTGTTTTCAACACTACCCCCCGTCTAAAATCAGATTCCAGATGATTGAGGGACGTCATACTCTTTCGACCATATCCCATCAGGATCAATCTCCAGTCTCCCGACAATAGGTGGCGGTGCTTCGGTGTCATTTTCCAGTTTTCTCCAAGGCATATTTAAGAAGTCCGTGTGGGTAATCCGCATCCGTCTAGGAGCGTTAGGATTTTCTTTATAAAAGTCGCGAATAGCGTCCTTGGCATTAGATAAGTTACTTTCAGGTTCCCAAGTGCGATCTTCCTCGAGATAACCTCTCCAGTGAACTAGATATTGAAGTCCCCCTCTTCGGAGACGAGAAGCCACGATCCGTTCGACTTCCCATTCTTCAAAACCTTCTTCGTCCACAGTCATTGGAGTGGGTTCCACGACTGGTTGATCCGGGAGCCTTTCTCAATAAGGCTTAATGCGACTTACGTTCACAACCGGGTGAATGCGCATATTAGATGGTAATTGGAGGCGCACAGCGTTATCTCCAATCAGATCTATGATTTCGTACGGCCCGATAAATTGTTCCGTTAGTTTCGGCGTAAGCCGCGTCGAGCGGCGAAGGTTTAGATGGGACGTGGAGAGCCATACTTTGTCTCTGATCGCGTAACTTGTTGGCGATCTCCGGTTACGTCCCCACGTGATCATCCGATCGCGTGCCTTTTCAAGATTTCTTTCTACATCTCTAAAGGTACCAGAAAAGTCCTTTATAAAGTCCATTCCTGCCTGAGTTTTTCCTTCTTTAGGCTCAATTCCCATTCTTGGGTGGTAAGAGCGTGTTACTTCAAACGGCGCATGACCTGTTGCTGTATGAATTTTTGAGTTATAATTAAACTGGGCCAGGCTTAGCCATTCTGCCCATTTATCTTGCTTTTCCGCAGTAAAGAGTCGTAGATATTGTTGTAGATCCCTGTTAACCCGTTCTGTTTGTCCATCGGTTTGTGAGTGAAACGCCGTAGAGAGCTTTGGCGTGATCTTCAACATTTTACATAGGTCTTTCATCACCTGTGATGCGAACTGGGGTCCTCGATCCGAGACTATTGAATCGGGGAGACCATGGATTTTCCAAACGTTATCCCGGTAAAGTTTTGCTGTTCCCAAAGCAGTAATTGTCTTCTGTGTGGGAATAAAGCATACTTCCTTCGAGAATCTATCAACCACTACCAGAATGGTATCATATCCGTTACTTTTTGGTAAATCTGTTATAAAATCGGCAGAGATCTCTTGCCAGGGCCCTTTTGGTACTTCTAGGGGTTTCAAAGATCCTCCGGGAAGCTGATTCGTTGGCTTCATTC
>JBBPKE010000906.1:0-11493 GCA_038089095.1 Tylopilus orsonianus | reverse complement strand
GCCATGGATTGCATGGGTTTATATACATCTATCTACAGTGCACGGACCACCTTAGGGCTGGCACTATGTCTATATAAAGAATACAAAGAAGTACATATAAAGGCATATTGCATATATCATAGAATGTTCTAGAAAGAATGATGTCATAGGTCTAGGCTTGCACAGCAAACTATTAGTAATTGGTCTAGACGCTTATGTAAGCATTGTTATGTAAAATAAGCCATGTCCATTGTCACATGACCGTGAGGTCAACCCTAACCATTTGATGGTTAAGTCAAAGTTATGTTTTGTTAAGTGGAAAAAGTAGTGGAAAAAGACATGTTTTCAACACTACCTCCCATCTAGAGATCAGATTCCAGATGATCTTGGTCATGTTCATGAGACCAATATTCTTCTGACCATACTCCCTTTGGATCTATCTCCAGTCTTCCGACAATGGGTGGCAGTGCCTCTGTAACATTTTCCAATTTTCTTCAGGGCATATTATGAAAGTCTGTGTGGGTAATCCACATCCATCTAGGAGCATTGGGATTTTCTTTATGGAAGTTGTGAATAGCATCCTTCACATGAGATAAATTACTTTCAGGTTCCCAAGTGCGATCTTCCTCAAGATACCCTCTCCAATGAACTAGGTATTGAAGTCTCCCTCTTCAGAGACAAGAAGCCACGATCCATTCAACTTCCCATTCTTCAAATCCTTCTTCATTCACCAATGTTGGAGTTGGTTCCTGAACTGGCTAATCAGGGAGCCTTTCCCAATAGGGCTTAATGCAGCTTATGTTCACAACTGGGTGAATGCACATGTTAGATGGTAATTGGAGGCACACAGTGTTATCTCCGATTAGGTCTATGATTTCATATGGCCCAATAAATCATTCCATTAATTTTGGCATAAGCCGCGTTGAGCGGCAAAGGTTGAGATGGGTCATGGAGAGCCAAACTTTGTCTCTGATCACGTAGCTTGTTGGCGATCTCTGGCTATGACCCCACGTGACCATTTGGTCCTGTGCCTTTTCGAGATTTTGTTCTACATCTCTAAAGGTACCAGAAAAGTCCTTTATAAACTCCATTCCTGCTGGGGTTTTTCCTTCTTTTGGCTCTATTCCCATTCTTGGATGATAAGAGCATGTTACTTCAAATGGCGCATGGCCAGTTGCCATATGAATTTTTGAATTATAATTGAACTGGGCGAGGCTCAACCACTCAGCCCATTTATCTTGTTTTTCTGCTGTAAATAGATGAAGATATTGCTGTAAATCCCGGTTCACCCTTTCCATTTGTCTGTCTGTTTGGGGGTGAAATGCTGTTGACAGTTTTGGTGTGATTTTCAGCATTTTACAGAGATCTTTCATCACCTGTGATGCAAACTGAGGTCCCCGATCTGATACAATTGAATCAGGAAGCCCATGGATTTTCCAAACATTATCTTGATAAAGTTTTGCCATTCCCAGGGCAGTGATCATCTTCTGCATGGGAATAAAACATACTTCCTTCGAGAATCTATCCACAACTACCAGAATTGTGTTATATCCATTGCTTTTTGGTAAGTCCATTATAAAGTCGGCTGAAATCTCTTGCCAAGGCCCCTTTGGTGCTTCTAGGGGTTTGAGAGATCCTCCAGGAAGCTGGTTTGTAGGCTTCATCTGGGCACATCTATCACATCTTGATGTGTAATCTCTGATCTGAGATCTCATTCCGTTCCATTTGTAATATTGGAAAGCCAGTTCCCATGTCTTTTGTTCTCCTCCATGTCTGGTGAATACGGAATCATGGAAGAGTTCGATTATCTTTTGCCATAAGTCTCCTTCATCTGGTATGTAGATCTTATCATCCATTCTCAAGAGTTCTTCCAGAGAACCTTGTGCTTCTTTTACCCTTTGAAAGATTTCTTCTTCGGCAGTTCTTACCTTTATCTTTTCGGTGTTTCTTATCTTTTCTTCAGGAATCATTATTATTCCTTTATTATTGTTTTCAATGCCAGCTGCATAGTCTTCTCTTTTAGAGAGTGCATTGGCTTTTCCTATGGAAGTTCCTGGCTTCTTTATTAATACATAATCAAACCTTGATAAGAATTGGGCCCATTGAGCCTGTCTTCTATTTAAATCTTGGTTCTTCATAAAATATTGGAGGTTTGCATGGTCGGACCATATTTCGAATTGGTACTGAGATCCTTCTAAGTGATGCCTCCATTGTTCTAATGCATTAATAATAGCCAACATTTCTTTATCAGCAATAGGATAATTCTGCTGTTCTGAAGTCATTGATGTGGATGAGAATGCTACGGGGTGCCACTTTCCATTTTCCTCTTGGGAGAGCACTGCACTGGTAGTGAAGTCAGATGTATCATATTCTAACCTGTATGGGGTATTCTCATCTGGATAACTGAGAACTGGTGTGGTAGTAAAGGTCCTTTTTAGCTTATCAAAGGCCTCCTGTTCCTTTTCTGTCCATTTAAAGGGGTTATCCTTTTTGGTTAAGTCATTTAATGGTCAAGTGATTATGGCAAAGTCCTTGACAAATCTTTAGTAGAAGTTTGCTAAACCTAAAAATCCTCTAACTCCTTTAACATTCTTCGGCTCTGGCCAATCCAGGATTCCCTTTACTTTGTCTTCTGCCATATAAATTGTAACGAATGTTACACAGTTAACCTAGAATGGAACCCTAGGTTATGGTTACGAAGTAGGGATTAGCTAAGAGGTTGCCAGACACGTGGCCTTAGCTAAGGATTAGCTATGACATAAGCGCTAACTCCATAAAGGGAAATGCCCTAAGACCAGATACGTATCCACGGACATAAGTAGGGCATAGAGAAGAAGGGTCTAGACAGGTCTAGACCGACCTATAGGGTCAAGGGTATAACGCAGGATCAGTCATACAGGGCTAAGGGCTTTAGATAAGCATAGCCACAAGGGCACAGGGTAGTGCCATAAATAGTATAGTACCAGTAGGTCTAAGAAGAGTATTACCATATGTAGGTGCATGGCACATGGTCCGTGCGCAGGTCCCTGTAGTATATAAACCTGCAATACTCCCAGCTAGAACTCCAGTTCTAGCTTATTGGGAATTATGCCTAATACTCTAGTAGCTCTGATGGTGGCCTGGGATAAGTCCTTAGCTTGATAGGCTAAGGCGAAGGTCATGGCTCGGCGCGTTGCCTTGCCTAGCGGTTGATCCGCTACATAAATTCCTTCTGGCATAACAATCATTCCCAGCATTTCTACTTTCTTTACTGAGAAGACACATTTTTCTGATTTGACAAATAAATTGTGATCCTTTAGTCTTTTCAACACTTCCATTACCACAGCATCATGTTCTGCCTGATCATTGGTAAAGGTAAAAATGAGAAGATCATCCATGTAAACAATGACATATTTATTCATGTCATAGAAGATGTCATTCATCATGTTTTGGAAAGTGGCGGGTGAGTTACTTTGCCCAAAGAACATAACTAAAGGTTCAAACGAGCCCCTGTGCATTGTAAAAGCAGCTTTCCATTCATCTCCTTCTTTCATTCAGATATTATTATATCCCCATCATAAGTCCATCTTCATAAAAAGCTTAGCTCCTTTTAGCCGATCGATCAGATCTGAGATCAATGATAATGGGTAGCTATTTTTGATGGTCCAATCATTGAGGTATCGATAATCTTGGACCATTTGCTTCTTTTCATCCTTTTTGGGCACAAAGAAAACTGGTGATGTCATGAGGGATTTTGATGGGCGAATATACCCTTTTCGTAATTGTTCATTGATGAAACTATCAACTTCGTCCCTTTCTTCAGGGGTCATTGAGTATAATTTAGCTTTTCTTGGTTTGAAACCCTCTTTTAGATCTATCCCATGATCCCATGGTTTGTGAATGAGCATCCATTCTGAGGATGTTTTTGAGAAGACATCATAAAAATCATGGAGATATTGTGGAGGTACTAGGTCATCGACTGTTTTCTCCCAATTTCCTTTGGGTTCCAAGGCTTTTAGTTTTGGATAAATATGTTCTACATTATTGATTTTCTTATCCAGTAAGGATCATAGAAAGACTGTCCGTTCTTTGAGAAGATAACAGGTACGTGGGCACCGATGTAGTTTGACTTCTCCTTTCTGCCAATCTATCTCCGGGTTATGCTTTTCCAGCCACATATATCCAAGGATAAAGTCGTTCTTTCCAAGGTCTGTTACTTCCGTGCTTATGTGCTCTCTATGTCCTTCATAGTCCATTATTAACTCCGCTGTGTGAGTGATATCTCCTGCAGAGTTTTTGGTTCCATCGACATTGAAGACAGGTAACAGTTTATCAAGTTTTGTAAGATAGATTCCATTACTTTGGGCCCATGTTTTGTCTATAAACAGGCCATTTGCTCTGCTATCAAGGAGGGCTTTGACTTCTTTCATATTTCCCTTTTCAGTCAAGTTGGAGACTTTGACTTTTAGGTTTATCTCTTTTTTCTGTTTTATGGAGTGTACTAGGATGCGATCTGGAATTTTGTCATCCGTTCTATTCTTTTTTTGGATTTGTGTTATGACCAAATTAAATCTGCATTCCTGTGCAGCAAGCCCTTTCAGGATCCCAGTCTCAGTTGGTAAATCTGTACTTCCAAAGGCTCCTTCACCTCTCTTAGTATTATCTAGAGAAGTCACCTCTGTAAGCATATGAGTCCCTATTTGTTCCAAAATCAATTGGGCTATCTTATCTCCCAACTTGATTTGGAATGGCTCTAGTCCATGATTAAATAATAGGATGAAAATATTACCTCTGTAATCTAAATCTATTACACCGGCTCTAGTAGCGATCATCTTCTTGGAAGCTAGTCCCAATCGGGGTGCAATTCTTCCATAGAAGCCGTAGGGAATGGCAATTTGGATTTTCATATCCACAAGTGCCTTTCCTCCTATGGATACAACTGCTTCTTCTGCAGCATACAGATTGTGTCCTGCGGCTCTGTCAGAGCCTTTAGCTGGCATTTTTTCATTTTCTAATATTTTAACTTGTACTGGTAACAATGTGGTATTACAAAAATAAATATCCATAACTCCTTCTTCAGTCATACATGGTTCTTCATTTAAAGTCACAAAACGATTCGAGGAAACTGTGTCTGAGAAATGAACCTTCTTGGCCTTCTGATCTTTCAGATTGATCAGTTGGCCTTTCCTTTTCCCTTCCCAATAACAATGGCTTTGTCCCTGATGTTTTGGGTGTCGAGGAGGGTGGCAATGGCTCCATCCAGGTCCTTGCCTTGTGTAAGTCTTCCAATGTTATAGGTCCCGGAAGTAGACCCTTCTTCTTCATTTGCCCAGCTAGTCGCCGGTGCAGCTTCCTCTGCATTACTGCTATCCACTGCTCGTACAGTGGCCTTCCTTGTTCCTCTTCTCTTGCAAGAAAACTGATGCCCTCCGCTGAGGAACTTGCACTCAGGGCATTGAATCTTGGGTGTCTTGCAATCTTTGACCAAATGGTCACCTTTGCAATTAAAGCAAGGTTGTTTTCTTACTATATTCACATCCATTGCATTAGAGTCCCGTTGATGTGTTGAGGACCTTCCTTTTTGGGTATTATTGTAGAATGTGCCCCCCTCTCCTTTCTCAGCCATGTTAAAGGTGTCGAGAGCTTGTCCGATTTCCAAAATATTGGTATGGAGTTGCAAAAAGTTGTGGGTTCTCTTCCCTCTCATAAAGAGTTCCCAGTAAATGTCCATGTTGATTCCTGCTTCTAACCAGTTGCAGGCTTGTTTCTCACTAACAAGGTCCTCTTCATAGAGGCCAATGAACCTAGTTAGGTAGGTATGTGTCCATTCATTTCTTTCCTGGACACAAGCTTTCATTTTTTTAACAACAATGTCTTGTCAATTTCCTGCTAAGAATCTGAGCCAAAGCTCATTTTCTAAATCTTCGAGACTAGGCCATTGTTTATGGCCATGCTTGTCCTCCTTTTGTAGAGCACAAGGCTCTAGCCTGGGCATATGCAAACACCAGGCATCCCATTGCCACCATAGTGGACTTATGTCAGGACCATCACCAGTGGGTACTAGGACTGAATATCCCAATATGCTAGATCTGGGGATCTAGCAGGGTTATTGGCAGGCTACTTATAGTATGGCTACCTATGCATGGACCAGCACTACCAATATAGTAACTACCCTATCAGGCAGGTGCCCTGGTACACTGGGCTCTATCAGTATGTATCTTTATGTTAGAGCGTCCACGTAAGCTCCGCGAGAACTCCATGATGCTGGCTGTTGCTGAGAGTATGCGCCTGTGCGCTACACCTTTTTATACTGTGTCATTTTTATTTTTGCCCATGTAAGGGCTGATGCTATCTCAGGTTTCTGAATATCTCCTATTCTAGTTAAGATACCAAAACCTTTCTCTTCCAGGTTAAAAAACGCTTCCAGATTCCTAGTTACATAAATTTTTATTTGAGCCCACCAGTTCTCGAATTTTTGTGGGGACCCATCATAGTTTCCAGGGTCCGGAATTGGGTCTATCCACTTAGAAAAGTGGGGTATAGCAGTGGCTGGAGCGGGTCCTGCTGGTGCTACTCCTTGTTGCATAGCGGCCAGTTCCCTTCTGGTGTTACGTGTGGTCCGGGTAGGAACGCGTGTAGAACCTCGGAGACAGCTCCTGCAAGGTGTGAACCCAGAGCGTAGAGTGGTGACTTACACGCGGGGCACAGTAAGGTGAATCTTCCTGGAACAAGGCTTGCACTTGCAAGGATTGCGTCTGAGACCAAGTGTTGAAAACACGTCTTTTTCACTACTTTTCTACTTAGCAAAACACATAACTTTGACTTAGCCATACGATGGTTAGGGTTGACCTTATGGTCATGTGACATGGATACTGACTCGGATTACACAATTATGCTTACATAAGGACCTAGACCGTTTACTAATAGTTTGCTGTGCAAGCCTAGACCTATAACATCATTCTTTCTAGAACATTCTATGACGTATGCAATATGCCTTTATATGTACTTCTTTGTATTCTTTATATAGACATAGTGCCAGCCCTAAGGTGGTCCGTGCACTGTAGATAGATGTATATAAACCTATGCAATCCATGGCGCAAGACTCAGTTCAGTCTTGTCGCATTCCACCTCATTTACTGTTCTCTTAAAGTCAGGACTAGTGTGAGCTTAGACCTAAGCTGTATAGCAACGGGTGTAGGCTTCATTAGACTGAACTAACCATTGTCTACCCTCACACTTTACTCATACCCTTGCCTTCGACTTCAGTCGTTGTTACATGCGGACCCCAGCGTTAAGGGGATAACAGCCGGACCTCAGGCTTAAGAGGACTACCTACATTTTCCTACGTACTTTTCTTTTTAAGTAAAACGTCCCAGATAGGGGATCAAAGCAGAGACGCACTTTAGGCTCTCTGGAGGTCAACTCGCGCATTGATAATCACTTAAAGGCGGCCTCATTACGATACTTCTTCTTCTTTGATCTTCGGATCGCAAGCCCGTGACTTGCATTTTCGCATATAGTAGGACTGTCAAGCAGGCTATTGGCTTGAAGTCGTCTGGAGGGAACGCAGTTCTCCAGATCTAGTTTACATTTGCACTTTGCATTTTACGGTACATACGGATGGTTTTCTCCGCCTACAAGCACGAGGCTCCAAAGCCTACCAACTTCCCCGGGCCGTTCAGAAGGACTCCATTCGACCCCAACGACAACACAAGCAGGGATTATTACCCTGATCGACCTCTAGCGGATCTACCCATAGATCCATACTACGACGAACTAGAGTTCCAAGAGCTGGTACTAAGGTACCCAGAGCAGTTTGAAGACGAAGTCTTGGCTGCTGATTACGAAGAAGAAGAAGACCAAATTCCGATTAAGGAAGAAAGTGTTGAACCAGACCTCCCCCCCATCTTAAACAATGGCGCCCTCGCTTCAGGAGCTGGAAGGGCAGATAAACGCGTTGATTGCAACGCTCAACGACACCAACAAAGAGCTGCTGCAGCTCCAAGAGCGGGTCAGAACCGTGGAAACAGAGACAGGGCACGCAAGGGACGATGCGAGACGAGCCAGACGGGAACTGGCTGCTATGCAACAAGGGCCGCCGCAGCCAGGACCCGCAGCGGCCGCCGCTATTCCCCGATTTTCTAAAAGGATAGATTCGATCCCCGATCCAGGAAATTACGACGGGACACCGCAGAAGTTTGAGAACTGGTGGGCAAGGATCAAAATTTATGTAACAAGAAATCCAGAAGCATTCTTCAGTTTGGAAGAGAAGGGTTACGGTATATTAACTAGAATAGGTGATATCCATAGACCCGAAACGACGTCGGCCCTAACATGGGCCAAAATAAAAATGAATCAATATGATAAAGAGGACGAGCGAGGCAATAAACAATGGCCTTCACTTGAGGACCTGGAAAATGAGCTTCGACTCAGATTCCTAGCAGGAAACCGACGAGACATCGTCGTTAAAAAAATGAAGGCTTGTGTCCAAGGAAGAAACGAATGGACACACACATACTTAACACGCTTCATTGGATTGTACGAAGAGGATCTAGTAAGCGAAGAACAGGCCTGTGATTGGCTAGAAGCGGGTGTTAATAAAGACATCCGAAAAGAACTCTTCATGAGGGGCAAACGCTCCCACAACTTTCTACAACTCCGGACAAATATTCTGGAGATAGGTCAAGCCCTGGATGCCTTTCATATGGCAGAAAGAGAGGGGGGCGCATTCTCGTATAACACCCAAAAAGGAAAGTCCCCAGCGCGTCAACGGGACCCTAACGCAATGGATGTGGACGCAGTAAGGAAACCGTCTTGTTTCAATTGCAAGGGTGATCACCTTGTAAAAGATTGCAAGACACCAAAAATCCAATGCCCTGACTGCAAGTTCCTCGGCGGAGGGCATAGGTTTTCTTGCAAGAGAAGAGGAACAAAAAAGACCGCTATACGAGCAGTGGATAGCGGTAATGCAGAGGAAACTGCACCGGCGACTAGCTGGGCAGATGAAGAAGAAGGGGATACTTCCGGGCCCTGTAACATCGGAAAACTTACAAATGGCAAGAACCTGGATGAGGCCATTGCCGCCCTTCTCGATGCCCGAAACATCCAGGATAAGGCCGTCGTCATCGGAAAGGGAAAAGGAAGGGCCAACTGATCAATCTGGAAGATCAGAAGGCAAAGAAGGTTCGATTCTCGGACATAGTTTTTTGGAATCATTTTGCGACTTTGAGTGAAGACCCTTGTACGACCGATGGAGAGGTTACGGACATATATTTTTGTAATACCACATTGCTACCAGTATCAGTAAAAATATTAGAAAATGGAAAAATGCCAGCTAAAGGCTCTGAAGGAGCCGCAGGATATGATCTATACGCTGCAGAAGAAGCAGTTGTACCCGCGGGAGGAAAGGCACTTGTGGATACGAAAATTCAAATGGCCATTCCCCACGGCTTCTATGGAAGAATTGCACCCCGATCGGGATTAGCTTCCAAGAAGATGATCGCTACTGGAGCTGGAGTAGTAGATTCAGATTATTGAGGAAATCTCTTTGTACTTTTATTTAATCACGGACAAGAGCCATTCGAAATCAAGTTGGGAGATAAGATAGCCCAATTGATTCTCGAACAAATAGGGACTCATACGCTTACGGAAGTGGCCTCTTTAGATAATACCAAAAGGGGTGAAGGAGCTTTCGGAAGTACAGACAAAACCGAGACCGGGACCCCAAAAGGGCTCGCTGCATGGGAATGCAGACTTAATTCGGTCATATCAAAAACCCAAAAAAAGAATGGAACGGATGACGAAATTCCAGATCGCATCCTAGTACGCTCAATAAAACAAAAAAAAGAGATAAACTTAAAAGTTAAGGTTTCCAACTTAACTGAAAAGGGAAACATGAAGGAAGTAGAAGCACTCCTAGACAGCGGAGCAAACGGGCTTTTTATTGACAAGACATGGGCCCAAAGTAATGGGATACATCTCATCAAATTAGAAAAACCCCTACCAGTCTTCAATGTCGATGGAACAAAGAATTCAGCAGGAGATATTACCCATACTGCTGAATTGATAATGGACTATGAAGGACATAGAGAAAGAATTACGGCAGAAGTAACAGATCTAGGAAAAAACGATTTTATCCTAGGATATACGTGGCTGGAAAAGCACAACCCGGAAATAGATTGGCAGAAAGGAGAAGTCAAACTACACCGGTGTCCACGAACCTGTTATCTTCTAAAGGAAAGGACAGTCTTCCTACGATCCTTACTGGATAAGGAAATAAATAATGTGGAACATATTTACCCCAAATTAAAAGCTTTGGAACCAAAAACAGATAGGGAGCAAACAGTTGACGACTTAGTCCCTCCCCAATACCTCCATGATTATTACGACGTCTTCTCAAAAAAGTCTTCAGAGAGGATGCCAATCCATAAACCCTGGGATCATGGAATAGATCTGAAGGAAGGTTTCAAACCTAGAAAAGCGAAATTATACTCAATGACCCCTGAAGAAAGGGATGAAGTGGATAGTTTCATAGATGAACAACTCAGAAAAGGGTACATACACCCATCAAAATCCCCCATGACATCTCCAGTATTCTTTGTACCAAAGAAAGATGGAAAAAAGCGGATGGTCCAAGATTACAGATACCTAAATGATTGGACCATCAAAAATAGCTACCCATTGCCGCTGATCTCAGACTTGATTGATCGCCTAAGAGGAGCAAAACTTTTTACCAAAATGGATTTACGATGGGGATATAACAATATCAGAATGAAAAAGGGAGATGAATGGAAAGCAGCCTTTACCACACATAGGGGCTCTTTTGAACCTTTGGTAATGTTCTTCGGGCAGAGTAACTCGCCCGCAACCTTCCAGAACATGATGAACAACATCTTTTATGACATGAACAAATGTGTCATTGTTTACATGGATGATCTCCTCATCTTCACTTTCACTGACGATCAGCAAGAACACGATGCTGCGGTACTGGAAGTGTTGAAAAGACTAAAGGATCATGATCTATTCGTCAAACCAGAAAAATGTGTTTTCTCAGCAACAAAAGTAGAAATGTTGGGAATGATTGTAACGCCAGAAGGAATCTACATGGCAGAAGATAAAGTAAAAGGAATCCTAGATTGGCCAGAGCCGAAGAACGTCAAGGGTGTAAGAGGATTTTTAGGTTTAGCAAACTTTTATAGAAGATTTGTCAAGGACTTTGCCATAATCGCTCGACCCCTAAATGACTTAACCAAGAAAGATAATCCTTTTAAATGGACAGAAACAGAACAAAGAGCTTTTGACAAGATAAAAAGGACTTTCACAACTGCACCGGTACTCAGTTATCCAGATGAAAACACACCCTACAGGCTAGAATGTGATGCTTCAGATTTCGCTACAGGAGCAGTGCTCTCCCAAGAGGAAAACGGAAAGTGGCACCCCGTAGCATTTTCATCTGCTTCAATGACCCCGGAGCAACGAAACTATCCTATTGCCGACAAAGAAATGTTGGCTATTATTAATGCCTTAGAACAATGG
>JBBPKE010000905.1:0-11499 GCA_038089095.1 Tylopilus orsonianus | reverse complement strand
ATATGCTACCGCACTAACACTAAGCGGAATTCCCACGGGNATTGGCTCTATATCTCATGCACTAAAAATATTGCAAACATTGCAATGGTTTTTGAGCTCACTGTATTGCTCATATGGCCTTTTCTTTGGTGGTTCTCTTGGAGCAATTATTTCTATGCCCACCTTCAAGGAACTTGCACTCAGGGCATTGTTTGAACTTGGCTTTCTGACAATTCTTAATGAGGTGGTTTCCTTGACAATGGAAATACTTTCCTCTCTTGTTAACCATATCAATGTTTATTGCATTTGGGTTGCAATATAGAGCAGATCTTTTATTTTGTGCATTATAAAGAATATGCCCTCCTCTCCCTTTTCTGCCATATTGAAAGTATCCAAGGCTTGACCAATTTTGAATATATTGGTTCTTAATTGCAAGAAGTTATGAAACCTCTTGCCTCAGATGAAGAGTTCTTTTCTGATTTCTTTTCTTATACCAACTTCAAGCCAGTCATAAACTTACTCTTTGCTAATTAGGTCTTCTTCATACAAGCCAATAAATCTAATCAAGTACATGTGTGTTCATTTGCAAGGATCCTGGACATAGCTCTTCATCTTTTTCATTATGATATCTCAATGATTTCCTGCCAAGAATTGCAACTTTAACTTATTTTCAAGGTCTTCTAATAAAGGCCAGTTTCATCAATCCTTGTTATTCTCCTTCTCATACTCTGCTATTTTTATTTTTACTCAAGTAAGGGCAGTAGTTATTTCAGGTTTATAAATATCTTCTATTCTAGTTAAGATATCATAATCCTTTTCTTCCAGTATATAGAAAGTCTCTGAACTCCTTTGTATGTAATGTAGCAGACACTGCTATACCACAGCAATGGCCATGCTTGCAGAGTATTTGTAAAGTTTTAGAAGGGCTTATGTGAGGACTCTTATATAAAGATATGTGATGATAAGCACCAAGTCTACCAGGGTAGTTACCATATATAGCTGGGCATAGCTAGATCTGTGCACAATGCCCTGTAGTATATAAGATTGCACAATTGGTCCTCTAAAGCCCTAGCTTTGGATATTGGACTTCATGTCTAGTACTTGCAGATAGTAAGCACTGACATAAGTCCTCAGTGAAGGCAAGGTGTGGTCATTGATGCATCCACATGGCCTAGCAGCTTGTCTGCTTCATGTAAATCTTTATTTGAGCTCACCAATTCTTGAATTTTTGGGGTATCTCATCATAGTTCCTCAGATCAGAAATAACATTAATCTTTTTAATAAAGTGCAGTATAATACTCTGGCTGGAGTGTATGCACTTATGCTGGTTTTTTGTTGTTGGTACTGAGCCAACTCTCTTCTTGCCCTTCAGGCATTTACCTTGGCCTTGGTAGTTTTCTTCTTGACCACATTTACTCTCTTAATGAGCTTGGTAAGCTCATTGTTGATGTTATTTAACATTGCAATCAATACATTGACCTGCCCTTTCAGCTGTTGTAATGAAGACATCTCAGAGGAATTGGTGAGAAGAGAGGATATGTTCTGAGAGAGTTTCTTCTTTTATGAAGACTTGCTCTTCATCTTCTGAATTAAAATCAGTAGCTAAGACTTTATCTTCAAATTGCTTTGGGTAGATAGCACCTGTAGTTAGCAGGCTCTTATAAAGATATGATTCTATCATATAGGACCTTTCATATATAGTAGATACTCAGTATATCTAGCTATACAGTTATTATAGTAGGTAGGACACAGCTTAATCTGTGCATAATTGCTTGTAGTATATAAACTCTAGTAATCACCCAGCTAAAACTTCAGTTCTAGTTTATTGGGTCTTATAGCTTAATACACTGCCTAGCAGTGCTCTAGTGATTCTAGAATAAGTCCTCAAGTAGAGGTACCTTAAAAAAGCTGATTGTAGTTGGTCTTGTAGCTTGTCCACTACAATAACTGAATATTCAAGACTAGCTTAAATAGGTAATTGGTAGGACTACTTATATCTACTACAACTATGCACAGATCATGCTATTATTGAAAACTGTTATTTTTGCTATACTTTTGTGACTTGAATAGTATTACTTTCAATGGTCATGTGACCTGTGGCTATGCTATATCACATGATAGATCACATGACTTGAAACTGTGTCTCTTAGTCAGAAATGGTTGTATTGTGGCAGTGCCATGACATTATAATGATATCATAGTCTAGACTAACACATTGTAGACTCATGTATTTAATTACCATCTTAGAATATTCTGGAATATTCTTTTACTATATCTATATAGGGTAGTTAGTGTAGTTCTTGCACCAGCCCTAAGCTGGTCTGTGCACTGGTTTGTAACATATATAAGCTGTCAATGCAACATTCAAAGACTCTAGTTTAGTCTTTATGACATTCCAGCCTTCATTTTTAACTTCTAAGTTAGATCTTAGTGGTGGCCTAGGCTCTTCACTGTATAGTAAGAGCTGTTAGCTTCATTAAGACTGAACTATATTGCCTACCTCACCATACTTCACTTATCTCTATGCCTCATCATATGTGAATTCTAGTATTAAGGGAAATAAAGCTGGATTCTAAGGTATGTGATGGAAATGTGATTGCACTAACTACACTACACATTAATGATATAGTACTTAATTTGTAGGTCTAGCTAAAGATATTATTTGTTAGTTTTAACATGAATATACTCTTTTGGTTCTTATTGTAGTGGACAAGCCACTAGGCTATATGTGATCATACAATAACCACAATCTTCTACATCCACTGAGAACTTATCCCAGGCTGTCACCAGAGCTAACTAGGCAATATTAAGCTATAACCCTCAATAAACTAGAACTGAGGTTCTAGCTGAGGTATTGGCAGGCCTTAAATACCTACAGGCTATGTGCACAGACCAGGCTATACCCTATTGACTATAGTTGTTAAAAACACCATTTTTGCTAGACTTAAATGGTATTACTTTTTCAAGTCACATGACCTATGGCTGTGCTGATCATGTGATCAATAAGTCACATGACAAGTGTAGCAGATGAACCACTAGGTTGGGTGTATGCATCATCAACCACCTAAGTGCCTCCCAATAGAGGACTTATGCTCAGGCCACTAGTGTGCACACTACTAGAAGATAAGTCCCAATATGCTAGCTTGGAGCTAGCAGGGCCATTGTCATATACTATATATACTACAGGTGTGCTCGCATGGACCATGCAGTACACTACTACATTCAGTAGGTACCCCACTATACTCATTGCCTCATGACTTCCTATTTAATCTCCAAACTCTATACCTACTCAATGGCACTGGCTGTTGCTGAAGGGTGTGCATTTGCTACAACAAAGCTGTGCCTCTTACATAATCAAAGGCTGTGTTGTGGCAGTGCCATGATATCATAAATGACATTATAGTCTAGGCTGCTCTAAACTTACACATATATAGTAATGGACATATACCTATTTATAGTACAATAGAAGCTGCAGGCTTTGATGTTTATGCTGCATAGTCAGTAGTAGTTTCCAAAGGAGGAAAGGCACTTGTAGATACTGAGATACAAGTGGCAATTCCAAAGGGGTTCTATGAGAGGCTTGCATCCCAATCTAGGCTTGCTTCCAAAAAGGCAGTAGAAGTTAGAGCTGGTATTATTGATTTGAACTATAGGGATAATATCTTTGTACTCCTTTTTAATCATGGACAGGAGGACTTTAGTGTATCAGTTGGAGATAGGATAGTCCAACTGATCATTGAACAGATTGGAACCCAATCCCTGGAGAAAGTTGATGATTTGGAAAATACAGTAAGCAACAAAACTGTTGCAATATTTGATGTCACTCTAGTGTGTGAAGTATATCACGCTTATATGTGGGATTTTCGCTTAGCATTAGAGAGACCGAATATAGTAGTTACTCTTGGCTACATTTCATTCCCCTATGCCATGTGATCACATTCACACGCCCATGAGATATACTCCAATTAATCAAGGTTACTCATTGCAATGGTTTTGTTGCTAATATCAAGGATATCATAAACTGGTATAAAATGTGTTTTCCTTTAGTCTTAATCATCTCCTGAGCCCTTCTAGACATACTATAAGTCATCCTCTGACATTGTTCTATCTCAGTCTTCTCTTACTATATTTATTTGCACTGTCAAAATTCAAATATCTCTGTAAGAGCTTAAAATACTCTGCTAGCCTATTTTTTAGAGCAAATCAAAGATTGTCTATAAAAATGAAGTGTGGAGACTGAGCAGGCCATATTATAACCTCAAATCCATGGTCAGAATCCAATCCCTGGCCTTTATGGTGATCTACATGAGGTCATTATCATATTAAAAAACAATATCCTTTGAATATTTGCTATAATATTATAGGATTTCTTTAGATTAATCCTTTAAATTTGCGCACAGAGGTTACCATTCATCCTACCATCAATACTCAAGCCATTCCAACTCCTTCCCAAGTTGTACAACCTTATATCATCAAAGAATCTGCTTTACACTTTATTAACTTTTTATAAGCCTATCATAAAGGCTTTCACCTGCCTTTTTACACACTTATATCCTATCATCTGACCAAATATGATTAATTATGATCTTATCTGACCAAATAACCCACTTCTAATACTCTCTACAGTTCAATCTAATCTTGCTTATCTGCAGTATTTGAAAAGAAGAGACTGTTTTTGATTGACTACAGGCTTTATTTAAGCTTGTTTGAGATAGTAGTACATGGTTTAGAGGGAGATGGAATGGATCTTGATATTAGAGTGGGTATAGCCAACTTGAACAGCATTTTCAACCATTCTATTCCAATAAAACAAATGGCATACAATATGTTAGTAGGGATAATATGGAATAAATGACCACCAGTGGCTTTGGAAAGGTTATAAATGTGTTTGGAATGGATAATACTAATAGTAGAGTGACTTGGGACAATTACACTGGCAATCTGGCAAGTAAATTGTTCCAATTCTAGAAAAAGGTGACATAAGTGATTTATTTAGTAGAAAATGATTTTATGATGGTAATATTGCAAAGAAAAGTGATATATTGATTTATTTGCACTATTAGAGACTTACAATACATGACATGACCAATAAACTACATAGGAATATGTCAAAACATCTGAATTTTACATACTTCTATGTTAGCAACAAAACTATTGCAATGAGTAGCCTTGATTAATTGGAGTATATCTCATGGGCGTGTGAATTTGATCACATAACATAGGGGAATGAAATGTAGCCAAGAGTGACTACTATATTCGGTCTCTCTAATGCTAAGCGAAAATCCCACATATAAGCGTGATATACTTCACACACTAGAGTGACATCAAACATTGCAATGGTTTTGTTGCTCACTGTATCCTACAAAGAAAACCATTGACTCAGAAGAACTTGCCACACTCTTTTTGCATAAGGTCTACTCCAGATTTAACCTCTTTGACAAAGTAATATCTGATCAAGGTCCCCAATTCACATTATAGTTCATTCAAGAACTTGGCAAACTCTTTCAGTATGACATTTCTCTCTTTACTGCATATTATCCACAGACAGATGGAGAAACTGAATGACTGAATTAAGAACTCAAGATCTACCTATGCATCTTTTGTGGGAATAAACCTATCATCTGGTTGTCTCATCTACTTCATGCTGAATTTACCTATAATTGCAGACTCTATTCTGTTACTGGCAAGTCTTCCTTTTTCCTGATCATGGGATACAAACTCTATGCACTCCTAGTTATTTTCAAAGAATCTCCACTTTCAGCTATGGAGATCTATCTAGCCCATCTAACCCAGGCCAGAGAAGAAATGCTAGCTACTCATGATCTTATCTGGCAGGTCATGGCAAGGTGAACTCTGAAATCCTTTACCCCATTCCTGAAAGAAGACAAGGTTTGGCTCAAAGTCTCAGACCTCCAATGACAAATTCCCTGTATAAAACTTACTGCCAAACATAAAGGCCCTTTTGAAATTATCAAAGTCCTATTACCCCTGACATATCAGCTATGCCTCCTCAAAATCTGAAAGATTTACCCTATGTTTTATGTGTCAGGAGTTTACCCTTATTGTAAAACAGATATCCATGGCCTGAATTTCAAATGACCCCCTTTTGACCTGGTCCAAGGGCAAGAGGAATATAAAATAGAATTTGACATTATAGGACTTCACAATGTTGGAGTTATCTTGTGCAATGAAAAGGATATATGCCAGAGGAAAACTCTTGGGAACTTGAGAAAAATCTACACCATGCCCAGGCCCTCTTTAATAACTATAAGAATACTCACTCTTCCTCTAAATGATAGAGCACTAATCCACTTCTCTCCTGCAGTAGCCATTGAACAACCTGCTGTCTCCTATCTCACCATTGCATTCCCCATTCCATGACCCCTCCTGCCCTCACTGACAGGAGCAGATTCCACCTGGGATAACCCTATCCCTAAACCTTGCAGTTAATGCCCTAAAGTAGGTATTCTCTCTATTGCCCTTTTCCTTTATACTCATCATCTTTCTAAAAATGTTTTTTCTAAATTAGATCAGAAATGCTTAGTTGCATACCTGCAAGACCTCTGTCTAGCTACTATCATCTCTGCACATTGTAATCTCAACTCTCCTTTCTTCACCTTTCACTTAGCATTCCTTTATGCCTCCTGTTTTCCCCTAATTGCTGGCCATCTCACAGCCTCTCCCCATTATTCTCTATTTGGCCACTTTATGAACCAAGTCTATGACAACCTCCTGACACAGCTCATAGTTTTGACTACCCAGCTAGGCCTACTCCCTTTTCTTGATAAGTTAGATCACTACCTTCAGGACTTAAGGAATAGTGCACAGGCATCTACTACTATTGACAATGCTACATTCCCACCTCCCACTCCCATTGATACCAAGACAGCTTTCACCCTTGGAAGAATAGAATTTGATGCTTTACTCAACAATAAACACATTGCTCTCCCACTGTCCCACCCATGCTACAATAAAGCCTGCTTTCAATGTTACCATCTCAGACATATGAGGACTGAATGCAGATGATATCAATGCCCCATCTATCTCTGATGGGCACCTGGCCATCCACAGTACCTGTGTCCACTCCATTGAAGAAACAAACCATCCACTTCTTTATCATTCTTATCTAGCCACTAGTCATCAACCTTATTAAGCAATCACTCTCCCAGAGCCTTCCATGCCTGAGTTAAAGGTTCTTATTGCTAGTCCCATGCCCCAAGTCCCCTCATGTCCACCTCTGATATCATGGTCAACAATGACCCATGGAATGATACTGCCTATGCCAATGTTACCAGGTCACCAGGGCCTACTGGCCCTAACATTTGAAAAGTCTATTCAGGAGAATTAGACAGTTAAATGGAGGTAATGTTATGATTTACACTTTTGCATACACTTATTTCCTTTTTCAGAAATGACTCCCATACAGTTCCACTTGCTTGTCATCACCATAACTCCCTCATTTCTGGTCTGTTCCATCTCATGTGCTATTTGTTCACTCATATGGCATCATTTTTGTGTATTCTTATGCCATATGATGCCTTGTAAGTTATAATGACTCACATTTCATATTCTTTGACATATAATATTCTTCACTATCATATAGCTACATCTACTGACAGTGCCTACCTGACAGTACCTTACTTCAGGTATACTTAACCTCTAATTCTCTCATGCTATCCTAGTACTCTATATCCTGACAGATACCCTTTCGAAGTATTCACCCTATCTATATAAATCATATGATAGCACAGGAGTTCCTCACATTTAGTCTACCTCATAACTAGTACAGTTCCTGTACTAGCTGCTGAATTTCTAAACCCATTCTGTGCTCATCCTTCTCATACTCAGTCTCAGATTTGATCCTTGCAAGTGCAAGCCTTATCCAGGAGTGACTCATTCTCTCAACACCTATGCTTGTAGGTCTTAACACTATCTCACTCCAGGTTCACACCTTGAAGGAGCTATCTCCAAGGTTCTACATGGGTTTCTACCCAGATCATGCATAACAGTGCATGGGGTTTGTACCTCATGATCAAGGAAAAGGGGAGCTTGCTAGTAATAGAGTGGGGTCTGCAATTATGGGTGAATTCAGTGAGGGGTAAATGAGATGATCAGATGATTGGTTCATTCCTACAGAAGATACATAAATAGGTCTCAAGTTCATGGTTTAGTTGTTTAGTTTCTCTATTGGTCTGTGGGTAATACATGATGGAAAGAGTGATTTCATACTAAAGAAGTTTGCCAAGTTCTTTAGTGAAGTGAGATGTAAATTAAAGGCCTCAGTCAGATATCACTTTGTCAAAAAAGCTAAATTTAAAGTAGATCTTGTGTAAAAAGAGTATGGCAAGTCCTTCAAAGTCAATAGTTTTCTTGATAGGGCACAAAATTAACCCCTTTGAAAGGCCATGATCAACCATGACCATAATAAAGTCAAAGTTGTCAAAGAGTTAGAGTCTATATGCTTGATGCTGGATTGCAGGTATTTGCCAGCTTTAAAGAGAAGGTTTATCCATTTTTCATTAGTAGTGAAGAGCTTGAAGAGTTTTCAGGATTGGTCAGTAGATTCTTTGATGGTAAGGGTTCTCTCAATCCAGTTGATAGCAAAATTAGTTTCAAGAAGCCATGGGAGATCAAGAATAATGTTTTCATTTTCACAATTTATAATAAAAAATTCCACTTTATGGGCAATTTCTAAAGAGGACAAGCCTTTTGACCATGCATATGCATCAATGGCCACACCATGCCCTGCCCAGAGACTTGCTGTCAGTGCTCACTACTTGTAAGTATTAGATACTAAGATCTAATATCCAAAGCTGGGGGCTTTAGAAGACTAATTGACTAGCTTTTATACTACTTGACCTTGCACACAGACCATGCTGTGCCTGTCTATATATGGTAACTACCCTAGTAGACTTGGTGCTATTATTGCATATATTTATATAATAAAGTTCTTATAAGCCTTTGTGGCTTAGTGGCTACTCCATGAGCTTGGCTATTATTTTAAAGTATAGCAATCCACTATAATTCCATTGATGTTAACAAATAGAGTAGTAGAGTAGTGAATAGTTCCTCCTTTGTTCTTGGTGGCATCCACATTCTTGATGTCAAAAGGTTCAGCTGGACAAAAGAGAAGGAGATGGTTCTTTTTGATAAAGCCCCAATCAATATAGGAAATCTGAGCTTTAGAGTTTACAAAGGTACAAGTATTGATGACTTTCATGGTATATATGAGGACTAGGAGTTGAACAGGGATTTGCATTGATTTTCCCAGTTTTACAGAGGTAGTACACTTTAAGAGAGATGGAGATACATGCATTAAGGATGTACTTCTTTCTAAAAATCCACCCTTTCTATAGTTGGAGCCTTTTTTGTCTCTTCATTGGCCATATTTTCATCATCTATCTATTCCAACCATAGAATGGTGTTTTCTTCATAGATTTGACCTTTTTAGAGATTATAGAGTGATTCAAAGAAGAGGTCATGGGAGTGGTGAAGATAGGACATTTAGTATTGTAATATTTTCTCTGTTGGCAGCAAAAGCATTAACCTTCACAAATACAGTGGATTATTTTCTTGGGATTAAGTTTTATGAGAATGCAGATTGTATTGACTTCCATCACATTAGAATCTTTAACTTTCTCATATTGAAAAAGGGCTTACATAGGGGTTCAATAGGTTTCTTGGTGGCATGTAGTCATCTTCAAGCTGCATAAATTATTCTGGAACATCATATGTGCAGCCTTGTACCAATTAGTGATCATTTTGGGGACAGTGTTCATGACAAAGACATAGGAGCTGATAGAGGGAGGGAGACCAGTAGTGAACAAATTAATGAGAACATTGTCATTCAGTAGTTAAATAACTGCATATAAAGGGTTATACCTATCTTATCACCTTATATTCTCAAGATCATATGGGTAAAGTGAACCAATGTGGTATTCACTGTAAGATACATAGGGGATATAGTTAAGGTAAAAGTAAGATGGGTCTCTTTTAGAGATCAGATCTACAATCTCTAATATAGGTAATTATAAACATGTGATTCTTAAGAGAATCACAAGCTTGTGTCACACAATACTTAGTATCATATATACAACCAGTGCATGGACCAGCTTAGGGCTGATGTGAGAAATTACACTATATTTATATAAGTCTATAGTAATAGAATATTCCAGAAGATTCTATGATGGTAATTAAATACATGTGTAAGGCTAAACTGGTCTAGACCATAATGTTATTATGGTGTCATAGCACAGCCACAACACAGCCTTTGCTGACTAAGTAGGCACAGCCATAGGTCACATGACATGAAAAAATAACACTGTTATGATTATAGAAAATGAGTGTTTTCAACACTATCTCCCTTCTAGGGTTCAGATTCCAGATGACCAATAAGAGAAGGCAAACATTTGGTGAGATTTTCATAAGGGCAAAAGCTTAGATCCTCAAACTTGGCATTAATAAGTTTAAGATGACACAGAGCCATTGGATTTGCTTTATAAAATTCATCAATAGCATCCTGTGCCTTTGACAAATTACTCTGAGGTTCCCAGGTGCATTCTTCATCACTATAACCTTTCTAGTGAACCAAAAACTGGAACTCATTGCTCCTGAGGCAAGAATTTACTATTTTCTCAACCTTCCATTCCTCTTGTCCTTCATCATCCACACTGGTAGGTCCAAAAGCGATAACAGATTGTCCTAGAAAATGTTCTTTGTAAGATTTAATATGGCTTATGTTTATAACTGGATGAATATGCATTGAACTCAGTAATTTTAAATGCACAGTGTTTGAATCTATGATATCAGTTATTTCATAAGATCCAATAAACCTTTCTGTTAACTTTGAAGATAAGTAACCAGATTACCACAAATTCAAGTGTGAGGTAGAGAGCCAAACTTTATCTCTGATTGAATATTCAACATCCAACCTCCAACTACCTCCCCATGCCATCATTTTGGCACAAGCATTTTTCAAATTGTCTCTAATCTGGATAAAGATACCAGAAAACTCTTTAGTAAACTCCTGCACAGTGTAACAAACACTACACGAATCTAGGTAAACCCTAAGATAGGGTTACACAAAAGGACTTAGCTAAGGGGATAGCTAAGTATATAAAAGGATAGTTAAGTATATAAAAGGGTTAGCTAAGTAGTTAACCATTACATAATAGATAAGTAGGTCTTAGCATAAAGGATTAGCTAAGAGGTTAAGCATAAGTAGTTAACCAACCTATATACATACATAGCAAAGGCCTAGACCAGGCACAGGAATGCCAGGTCGTAGGGCATAGATAAGAAGGGTCTAGACAGGTCTAGACTGACCTATAGGGTCAAGGGTATGACGCAGGATCAGTCATACAAAGGGCGAAGGACTTTAGATAAAGCATAGCCATAGGGCACTGGGTAATGCCATAAGTAGTAAAGTATAATACAATTGACAGGCTAGCTACCATAGTAGGCTAGGCACAGCATGGTCTGTGCTCAAAGTACTTAGAGTATAAGAAGGTGCAATACAGC
>JBBPKE010000904.1:0-11508 GCA_038089095.1 Tylopilus orsonianus | reverse complement strand
GGATAGCGGGTTGATGATATACGTCCCAGTTCTTGCTTTGCCCATGCAGTGGAACGTGTTTACACTCTGAAACTTTGTTCTTTACGAATGGATCATGTGTACTTTTGTCAGCCATCCGTGAGACCTCTAGTTGGCACAATGAGTCGACTACAGCTGGGAACTCGTGTAACACTGCAACAGTACACACTTGAACTCGTAGATTCTGCCGTCGCTGCAGGCAAACTAACATATCATCCGATGATCAACAAAATTTCTCATTCCCTCCACTCTTCCAGTGCCTAATTGGTATGCGGTCGCCCAGACCAAAAGTACACAACTGACGCACGCAATGCAGGCTCATGCCATCATCCCTTCATCTAGATATTCCAAAGTGAGGGACCCTAAAATACAGTGCTACTTTATGCAACCATAGACCACACCCTGAAAAAAAGTATATCGAAATTAATTTTTTCCTTTCAGGCTTATGACAATGATGCACTTGACGAGTAGATGAAAATCTACAAGGAGAGCAAATATAGTGCCTATGAAATGGTCAGGACAAAAGTGACATGCGTCTGATGCTATCAGCCAGCTCACCTTGAAGCCCATAAAATGAAACATGGTAGAGGGCGGAAAGCGTGACGTATTGCGCGAGTATGACACCTTGAAAGTTGGGGTCATCGAGCAGATGGAGGCATATCGTAGAGTGGGCAAGGGTTCATAGATTGGAAAATCGCAGGTCAGACTTGTGCTTCCATCCACCTGTTTGGGGGGTGTAAAGATATGGAAAACACGAGGCGATGGAGTGTGTGCGCACCAATCCATATCGAGTATGGGCGGCATGTATATGATAAAATGGAACGAAGGGGAACGTACCATAGATTATCCATTGATTCAGTCCATCGCACTTTTATACTTTCACTGATGAGCACATCGCAGGCGATGACTGGTGCGTGCCCGTGAACTGGGGTTGAGTAGGTGCTGAGAGCAGCTCAAGACCATTCTGCCCTCGCTGAAATCGACGTTGGAGATACTATATGGGCGGTAACATTCTCAGCCAATGGCGAGCGTCTTGTGAGTGGCAGTCGTTATGGGGTTAGTATATGGAGAGTGGAGGATGGAAAGAAAATAGCGGAAATGGAAGTGGGGATTGTCTTGTGTGTCGCTGTCTCGGAGGACGGCAAATGGATCGCAGCGGGGACTGTGTTGGGCTCACTATTCATCTGGGACACAAATACGCACAAACAAGTCTTTGAAGACCAGGAGAGCGACACAATCAACGGGGTCGATTTCTCGCCCGACTCGACTCGACTCGTCGCTGGATCCGACAATAACACAGCCACCATCTGGGACATTGCAACATGCCAACTCCTCAGTCGACTCGAACACGAGGGCTGGGTAGTAGCAGCGAAGTTCTCGCCACAGAGAGATCGGCTCGCAACAGCCACTCATCATTTCATTCGAGTCTGGGACAGCAGCGATGGTCTCTTGCTCACAAACATCTCTGTGGGAGTAACCCCGATCTTCAACACGAGTCTCCTCTGGCTCGACGACCACCTCTTTGCCCTCTCTGACGGTAAAATGAAGGAGATTGAAGCATCCACTGGCTTAGTGGTCTCTGAATGGCCAGTTCCCGACACTGACTACTACTCGAACATTGCTCTACCACAACAAGGGGAATTTATTGCATGCTCCTCAATGCATGCTGTCACGTTTTGGGACCTATCAGCACACTCTCAGCTTGCTTTCATCCACCACCCTTCTGGAGTATATTCAATTGCATTCTCGCCGGACGATGAACTGCTCGCCATTGGTGGACGCGATGAGAAAATTGTCATCCGAAGTGTATCCGACATTATGGCCAGTATCATGTCTTTGAACCGCGGTGTATCTAACCTAACTACCTTTCTCATGATTCAATTCATTTTCTTTGTCATTTTAACAACACGCTTTCCAGAAGCCACATGTTCACGGTCGCCTTCGCTGGGTGATCGAGATGGAGCACGACTGGCGTCGAGACGACCCTCGGCTATTGCGAGCCCCGTGGGGCCGTGACACGGTGTGGTAGCCTGTAATAACAGTCTATTCTGAGCAAGGTATGTATCATTTTGTTTGTCATTGCATGAGACATACCACCAAGCTCTATTGCCTTGTTTGTCACACGAACCCGTCATACCAAGCCTTTCACCCCCTATGCCCGCATGGATTACCTACCTTCTATGATGAAGGTACACATCCGTAGCAATATTTATAGCACCCATCTGCGTGGGAGAAACGAACAGGGGTAGTAAGTCAACCATACATCATGTAATCATGCACTATGCTGGCAATTGTATATGCGAACCACGCTGATCCAGTGTGGCAGCCCAGAGACAGTGACTTCGATGTGTTCTCCTTGGGACGGTTTCGGTAGCCCACGAGTCCAATATGTACACCTTCCTGCGTTCCCACTTGTTTCGAATTCTGGCTCGTACTCTTTGCTCTGCAGTCCGTCCTGCTTCAAGGTTCCCTCAAGTAGTCATTTCAACGCTTGGGTTTGACAGTCAGAGTCCTTCAAGCTCCGACGCCATCACCAACGCCCCTCAGCTCCTTTATGAGAATGGCTTCGAGGTTATCCACGTTGAACCAGCACTCACGTCCTGTCGTCAGTATCGCTCGCATTGGTTCCTCCGCGACCCTGACTTATCCTCGCAGTACGGCAACAGGTTGTGATAATGTAAATGTGTTAACTCTGCCGAGCCGACATAAATGAGAGCAGGAGAATGCTACCGTCACTAAATGATTGGTATCCTGCAATTTACATTGTGTCCGTCTAGACTCGACAGGTAACAGGTTACCCCCATAGACTCTCCCAATATAATCCTGCTGACAACTTGCGCGATGAGCTAATACGTTCAAGTTTTCCTCACTAGTCATCTGCGATACTGAGCTCTGCTACCATCTCTGTCCCTCTCAATCAGACAGGTTTTGTTCACGTTCTCACCGTTTTAGGTCACATTTTCATTCTTGTTGACGTCGTAGAGTAGGGTGGCGGGCGGATCGTCTGGAGTTACGAGGTCGATGGAACGGCTCACGTAAGTCCATTGTCTCACATTTGTAGGATCCGTGCTGATTTGCCTCATCTACAGCTAGGGTCCCCGTTTCGTTTCAATTCATTCCGGCTCGTTGCGCGAGCTACTCAATGTTTCCCGTCTTTTCCCATGCATTCTGATGCGGCCACCATTGATTCATAGCATCCATATCACCGGCGCCGTCCTCTGATCCGATCTCCTGGCCTTCTAGGTCATTATCTTGGCTTGGTGTGTTCGTTTCGTCCACGCGCTTATCCCTACTATTCACAGCATGTTTGCTGCCACCGTAGACAATACCTTGGACGTACACCGTGCCGCCTGGATCATGATGCTCGTCTCAAGTTTCTCCGAGTGGATGTTTTGGCTCCCCTTTCCCTTGACTCCCTTTGGACGCGTACGAAGGCGCTCTGCACCTTTTTCTGCCTCTTCCCGGCCTCCGTGCCCCCATTAGATTATCACGTCGTCGACGCGTGGTTGTGCTGCTCGACTCGACCCATGTATATATGCTAGGCGCGTCTCTTCATCTCAGGCTTATCGCCTCGACCATCCACCCTGGCATTCAGACACATTCTTCACCGTTCTAGACCGTTCACGCGCGTCCTTGTCGTTGCTGGATGCTGCGGCACTTGCTGCAAATCCGCTGGCTCTGGCTCTGGATCGCGGGATGGACAACGAACGGCGCCGAGTTCCATTTGGTCAGCATAAACATAAAAATGGGGCGTGCACAGATGCACAATGCATTCACCCGACAGGGATGCGATCTTTGTTCTCCGCCCATGTCATTCTACCAAGATCGACGTATGCACCTAGGCTCGTTTCGGGAACAGAGAACGCGTGCGAGTACGCCAGATGGCACAGTATGAGTATGCCGGTAGGTGAGCTGCTCGTATACGCTGGGGAATATCGTGGTATGCAACTTGGTTCTTGTTGGTAATAAGTGCTCTGTTATCCAATGTCGGAATCATGCACGCTTGTAACTTGGGTCGGCGTGTCCTCGTTCGATGACGACAGCCACAACCAGAGTCAGATGCAATGTTAAGTGGCAGGTCGGCAATGGGAATGTCGTCCTACACAAGGACCGCAGAGCAAGTGCGACTCGCAAGACGACCGTCGTGTTCACCTCATGCATCAGTTCGAATTCAACACTTTCACTAGTCCCTTAACATTGGCAAGAATATATATTACATACACTTGCATCCACGTTCAACATCCTAGTACAACCTCATCACCTACATCGACTCTCGAGGCATCAGAGTGAAGAAAAGAAAAAAAAAGGAAAGGAGAAGCAGAGAAAAAGAAAATAGGTAAAATTCCCAGCCTTACAGTACGTTCAGAGTAGTACAATCAAAAAAAAAAACACGAGGACGTTGTAGGAAAATGCCAACGCAGACCATGTCGCTGCAGTGCCAATCGCCATCGCTGCCGCCGTATGGGCTACCGTGAACATGGCCGTCCGAGTGTGCTTCTTGGGTCTAGCGGGCTCGACCGTCAGCTCAGGTGGGGACATATAAGAGACAGGAACATCGGAAACCGAATGGTTGACTTGAGCCAAGTTAAACCGAGGAATCTCCCTCAGAGGAATATCCCCCGCGACGGGCGGTGGGACAGGTTCCACAACCTCGGGAGTCTCTTCTTCTTCAACTACTTCGTCATCATCTCGTTTCCGTTTCGAGGACTTTGCAAACTAGATAGCAAGTCGTCAGATCAAGATCAACCTCACAAACGGTAAGATAACCAACCTCAACCTCAACAACCACCTCCTTCAACGCACTCATTGCCTCTGTGCGCGCTCTTTGAATCGCCTCCATCTTGGCTTCTACCCGCCTCTCCACCTCGCGCAACAATCTCATCTCTACAATATGTTTATCAGGCAACAAGAGTCAATCGACAGACGGATCCACCTACCAGACACTAGACAGTTCAACGCCTCGGCACACGCCTCGACGTCCTCTATAGGACCCTCCACAGCCTTTTTGGGTCTAACTGGTTCCTTAGTGCCGACAACTGATTCTGCAGTGCCGTCATTTGCCCTTGCAACATCGACAGCGTCGCAATGTTACGTTCTGCTCCCGTGATACGACACAATAAGCGCTCCGAGTCGGGTTCGAGTGTCTCAACGTGGCTCTGAAGATCAATCACATCCTCTTTTGTCACAGCCTGGCGCGCCTTGATATTGTTGACCATTTCTTGCAAGACAGTGACACGATCCTACACTGTTCATCAGTAGCAAGTCAGCATGACGGTAATCAACACACGCCTCGATGCTCTTGATAGACCCCTTGACTTCAGAGTCAACACACTCTGTCATGTGGGTAAGACAAGGCTCAACGGACGTGGCGTCACTTGTGTACATCGCGGGATGATGGAATTAGAAGGCGTTCCGGCCATCGACAAACAATTTGAATCTCGTCGAGCACACGTTCCACGAGCTTGGACTCTCCACCTAGATCTTGGGCTAGCAGTCGTGCATCATTCAGCGAGCAAATACACTTGCCTCGGTTGAAAATACAAGACGTAGCGTCGGCCAAGTCCACCGTAGCATCCCCTTCACCATGCTCAGTAGACACCCTCGTGAGCCAACGTGTCAGTTTCCAACACACCCGAGTCTACATGCACTACGTTCAATGTCATGCGCATACAATGCCAAACATAATGCACAATCAGTCGCCCAGGGCCACGCTTCTCTTTGCCTTTCGAATACGTGTCCACGCAAAACTATTTTCCGTTGTACGAGTCGTTGTACAAAACACTACTCACCACCTCTATGGACGGAAAATATTTCAAAAGGAATGTTGTCACTAGACTGGGATTATTGATTGGCGACTTTGGGAAACTGTATGTTTCAGTCGTCCTGCAAACCTCCGCGTCTACTTCACTAGTCTGGACAGTATGTCATGTTGACCAGATTGGGACAGACGAGCCAACCTCTCCATGCGAATGGCTTCCAGACCATGCACATTACACCAACACGCGCATTCCGTAGCCAGTATCACTCAAATTGGTTCCACCGCGGCGCTGACTTATCCTTGAGCCTTTCAAGTACGGCAACGAGTGGTGATGATCCAGATGTGTTGACTCTGCCGAGCCGACATTAATGAGAGCAAGGGAACGTTACCGTCACCAAATGCCCGGTGTTCTGCAATTCACAGTGTCCGTCTAGACTCGACAGAGGGCAGGTTACACCTATTGAATCTCCCAATACAATGCTGCTGACAGCTTGCGTGATGAGCTGATACGTTTTCCTTAACAGTAATCAATGATACTAAGCCCCGTTACCACCTCCGACCCCTCTCGTTCAGGCCGGTTCTGTTCGTGTTCTCATCGTTTTATGTCATATTTTTGTTCTCGTCGACGTCGTGGATTAGGGAGGTGCGTGGAATGTCTACTTTTACTAGGAGATGGATTGGGTGAGTCAGGAACATCTGCCGTCCTGCATTTGTAGTGTCTGCTGACTCACCTCGTCTGCGGCTATGGCCCCTGTTCCGTTTAAGTCCATTCCGGGTCGGTGTGAACCATTCAATGTTCCGTTTCTTCTCGTGCATCCTGATGAGTTCACCATTGATTTAAAGTATCCAAACTGCCGGCGCCATCCTCCGACTCAGCCTCCTGGCTTCCTAGGTCAGTATTTTCACTTCGTGTGTTTCGTCCATCCATGTGCTCATTCCTAATACTTCTAGCGTGTTTACTACCGCTGTGGAAGATCCCTTGTATGTGCACTTTCCCACCCGGGTCGCTATGCTCGTCTCGAACTCCTTCAGGTGAGTTTCTGGCCTCCCTTCGCTCCGACTCATTTGTACATCTACTGATGCACTTTTCACCCTTTTTCCCTCTCGTCCCAGCATCCTTACTACTAGCGTGTGATCCCACTGTCACCGTGAGGTCGTTCTGCTCGACTCGAGCTATTCTATGTGACTTGCTTCGTTCTCTCACATGACGGTTCATGGTACGAGTCTCACACTTGCGATTGAGAAGCCGCCTTAGAAATATTGTTCTGTAAGTTTTTGTGAGTTTCCTAGACTCGTCCAGACCCTAATCGGCTGATCCTAGAGAGGTAATCCAGTATCTATACTACCGGTTATGCGGGCGAACAGCAGGTACGGTTCAATAATAACACGTTCACTCATTGCAACTCGACAACGTCAACAAAAATAGCCACCTCTACGAACTCCGCGGGTCAGATTTAAACGTCAGTAATAAGTGCTCCCACATCTGCACAGCTAGCGAGTACCGCTTCTTCCGCCACCCCGTCGTCACGATCTGACACCGCGAGTGTTGTTGGGGGTGTCGTTGGAGGTGTAGGTGGGTTATCGCTAATAATCGGCATTGGCCTTTTCTGCTGGGGGAAACGTAACCAGCGGCTGCCTCCTCCAGGAACGGGTGGGAATGACCCGATGTCTGCAGTCACACCGTATACTCTCACACATCCTGGTACATATACCTAGTGCGTATGTTATTGATGCCTCCTCACGCTTTCAACCCTAGATGCCTCCGTTTAGTCCCCTTTCAGTTTCACTCAGCAGGCTAGCAATCGATCTGCCAGTACAAATTTCATCTCGGGCTGTGGACTGCTTTCAGATCCAGGAGCGTCTTACCCATCATGCAACACGTCAGAGCCATCTGGTCCTCTAATCAGTGAGGTATGAAGACCTGGGACCTATGCATCTACTGGAACGTTCCGCTTCTGGTTGACCCCCTCCTGCTACAACCCAGAATGGGGACCAGCGCCTTGTCCTCAGGCTTGTCCCCTACCTCAGCCGATCGTGGTACACTCTACGACGCCACCTTTGATCCCGCACCCACAACCGAAATAGAAATACTTTTTATACATGTTATGGTGGTTGTGAGCATCATTCCAGCTTCCTCTTATCTCAGTATGGGCTGTGTATTCGAGCACGCGCACCCATTTCAGAGCTATTCCCAGAACTGTGAGCACGGAGAGATTACTGTATATTGGTATTCCTATGGAATGCTACATTTTCTTGCATTGTGGTCATACTATATAATAATATACCAGAGTACTCGTCCGCCGGGTGATTTCTTAACGTGTCAGTTCAGGGAGGGCAGCAGTACTACTAGTAGTCTCACGAGTGCGATTACAGTTTGACTCTCTGGACCAAGCACTGTGAATCAGCACAAGGAACACTATAAGAGCCGGAACTCATCAACCGTCTATCTTCCTCCTCTGTGTCCGAAGATGTTACACCACGTTGAGTAGGCTATTGTGATGCCATCATATTCTTCCTATTCGCACTAGCAACGCAACTTCATCTCCTCGCAGTATCGCCACCATGCCTCATGTCACAGTGCTTGTCTGATCGATACGGAGGGTTCGGCTAAAGGAGGACCACCATCCGGCTTCAGCTTCTTTCGCCCATGTTGGGGTGGCTATTGACCTGGAATGCAAACACGCATGAAAAGATGAAGCACAAGGAGAGCGTCATGATCAAAGAGGTCAATTACTCACCAACTCGGCTCGGTTCTGGGTTATCGGCAAAATCGTATAACAGCACAAACGTCGTCTGGGACATGGCCACTTGCACAGTCCTTGATCGGCCAGAACGCGAAGGCCTGGTAGTGACAGCAAAAGTACCCAGGATAAAGTGATCGAATCGAGACAGCGACACCCTTTTCCATTCGAGTGTGGGACAGCAGCGATGACCACTTGCTTGGAGATGTTCCTATGGGCGTAACCTCACGGCCTACAACGGTATTTACGGGATGACTTTGATGGTGTACAACGGCTTAAAATTCATCTCCGCACAGGGCGTCGCTAGTAAAGTATACCAATCATTTCCGAAAAAAGATGCGAGGAGCACAACATTTGTCAGAGTCGACTTGTTTTTCCTTTGGGTATGGGCCCTTGAGAGAATGTTAGACAGATGATGATCAGTAGAAATTGTTGTAAATATAAGGAAAACATGAGGCGATGAAGCGTGTGTGCATTGATCTATATCAAGCATGGGCGGCGCGTATATGATAAAATGGAACGAAGGGGAATGTACCACAGCTTATCCATTGATTCACTCCATCGCGCTTTTACATTTTCGCCGATAAACACATTACCTACGATGGCTGGTGCGTACTCATGAACTGGGGTAGAGTAGATGCTGAGAGCGGCACAAGACTGTTCTGCCCTCACCGAAATCAATGTTGGAGGTACTGTGATTGCGGTAACATTCTCAGCCAATGGCGAGCGTCTTGTGAGTGGTGACAATCACGGAGTTAGTATGTGGCAAGTAGAGGATGGGAAGGAAATAGCGAAAATGGAAGTGGGGCATGTCTTGTGTGTCGCTGTCTCGGAGGACGGCAAATGGGTCGCAACGGGGACATTCGGTGGCCGGCTGTTCATCTGGGATGCAAACACGCACAAACAGGTCTTGGAACACAAGGAAAGCAGGATGATCAACGGAGTCGATTTCTCACCCAACTCGACTCGACTGGTCGCTGGATCGGATAATAGCACAGCCACTGTCTGGGAAATTGCAACCCGCCAACTCCTTCGTCGACACGAACACGAGGCCGAAGTAGAAGCAGTGAAGTACTCACCACAGGGAGATCAAATTGCAACAGCCACTCTTGATTCCATTCGAGTCTGGGACAGCAGCGATGGTCTCTTGCTCGCAAAAATCTCTGTGCATGTTACATCATGGTGCAACGCAGGTCTCCTCTGGCTCGACGACCACCTCTTTGCCCTCTCTGATAGTAAAATCAGGGAAATTGAAGCATCCACTGGCTTAACTATCTTCGAATGGCCAGTTCCTGACACTAACCACGACTCGACCATTGCTCTTTCGCAACATGGCGAATTCATTGCATGCTCCACAAAGCGTGCTGTCACGTTTTGGGATCTATCGACACGCTCCCAGCTTGCACTCATCCAGCACTCTTCTGAAGTATATTCAATTGCATTCTCGCCGGACAATCAACTGTTCGCCATTGGTAAACTTGATGGAAAAATTGTCATTCAGAGCGCATCCCACATTATGGTCAGTATTGTGTCTCGGAATCATGGTGTGTCTAACCTAACTATCTTTCTCATGACTTAATACATTTTCTTTGTCACTTTAACAACATGCTTTCCAGAAACTAGATCTTCAAAATCGCCTCCGCCCGGTGATCGAGATGGAGCACGACTGGCGCTGGTATCACCCTCAGCTATTGCGAGCCCTGTGGGGCCGTGACACGGTATGGTAGCCTGTAATAACGGTCTATTCCGAGCAAGGTATGTATTGTTTGTTTGTCGTTGCATGAGACACGCAATCAAGCTTTATTGTTCTAGTTGCTGCATGAACCCGTCATATCAAGCTCTTCGCCTCGGTGTTCACACGAATTGCCTACTTCTATCACAAGTGAATAGCTGGCTCGCGTTCATAATCAAGTTTATACCATTGTCTGTAGAGGGGAGATAGATTAGAGTAGTATCAGACATGAAGTCTTTGCGACGTCTCCGCATTCATTCAGTTTTTATTTGCCTTTCTCAGCTGCGCGCGTAGCCAAGCCGTCGTTATGTCTGTGCTGTGCAAATATGGCCCAATTAATCATGTGCACCCCATTTCCAGAAGAGAAGTAAAATTGCCTACATTGGTGCCATAGGTACTCATTACTTCAATTGCATGTGTCCTCCCAACTATATCAAAACAAGTCAGCGACGCACCTCGTCACAGTTCGTCATATTTTGACCATTGTGTCTCTTCTAATTCTGTCATATTCATGTCTTCAGCGAGCCTTGTGATGCCCGCCGTGATATTAAGCAGCCGTGCCATCTCGGTGGATGTCATTAGGCATCTGCACGGGTACAGGTACGGGTATGGATTTGATGTACCCGTACTCATACCCGTACCTGCTATGCGGGTTGGTAATCTGTAGACCCATGGATACATGTGGCTTAGATATATCAAGTACATAGTTGATACTTCTCCGAGTCAACAGCCTAGAAGCTATGTTTAAACCTCGGGTTGGTTCTCAGAACCTTAAGTGATCCTCCAACTCAAATTATATTAAGCAAATGAATTTCAACATAACACCATTCCATCCAAGTCTCGACGATATAACACTTTCTATGGCTAAAAGAGTTTTAAAACTGACTAAGAATGCTAAGGCAGCTCTTGAAGACAAACAGAACAAGCAGCGACACACTCACACACGTTCACGGCTCTCTACTCAATCTGTCCATTCGCTCGTGTGCCTCTCCACACGGAGCCACCTTGGTCTTGTCAAAGATGATGATGTGGTCACGGTTAGTGTCATGCATGATGAAATTGGGGAGGAGAAACCTCTGGATGATGGATAGGATGCTATTAAACTGTAGATGTTTCTACAACTGTTTCGCCCACATGTTTGGGGTATACCCATGGGTTTGCACACCCGTCCAGTACCCTCACTAACCCACTGCATGTACCCGTACCTGCTGTACGGGTACAGGTTTAATGCAGGTACGGGTATGGGTACTACGACCATT
>JBBPKE010000903.1:1405-11519 GCA_038089095.1 Tylopilus orsonianus | reverse complement strand
GCTAATCCTTTATGCTAAGACCTACTTATCTATTATGTAATGGTTAACTACTTAGCTAACCCTTTTATATACTTAACTAGTCCTTTTATATACTTAGCTATCCCCTTAGCTAAGTCCTTTTATGTAACCCTATCTTAGGGTTTACCTAGGTTCATGTAGTGTTCATTACACCTTTCTCCTATGATTTGGATTCCAAACAACCAAATAGAGGAGGAAGACACTCAGTGAGGTTTTTATAAGGGTGAAAGCCTAGATCCTCAAACTTTGCATTTATTAATTTAAAATGATGTGGAGCCATTGGGTGTGCTTTATAAAATTCATCAATGGCAGCCTGTGCCTTTGACAAATTGCTTTATGGTTCCCAAGTACAATCTTTATCACTGTAACCTTTCCAGTGGACTAAAAATTGGAGCCCATTGCCCCTGAGGTGAGAATTAACTATTTTCTCAACCTCCCATTCCTCTTGTCCTTCATCATCCACATTGGTAGGTCCAGGAGCGACAACAGATTGTCCTGGAAGATATTCTTTATAAGGTTTAATGTGACTTACATTCACAACTGGATGAATGCACATAGAGCTGGGTAATTTCAAATGCACAGTGTTTGAATCTATAATATTAGTGATTTCATAAGGCCTGATAAATCTTTCTGTAAGCTTTGAAGATAAGCAACCAGATCATTGCAAATCTAAGTGTGAGGTAGAGAGTCAAACTTTGTCTCCAATCGAATATTCAACATCTGACCTCTGACTACCTCCCCATGCCATCATTTTGGCATGAGCCTTTTCCAAATTATCTCTAACTTGAATAAAGGTATCAGAAAACTTCTTGGCAAACTCCTGCACAGCAGAGCTTTTTGTCATTCTTGGTTCTATGCCCATTTGTGGCATATAAGACCTTGTTATGTCAAAAAAAGACTTGCCCATAGATGAATGTATTCGATTATTGTAGTTAAATTGAGCCAGGCTTAGCCATTCAGCCCAATTCTTCTGCTTTTCTGTGGTAAATAATCAGAGATATTGCTGGAGATCCCAATTCACTCTTTCAGTTTGCCCATCTGTTTGGGAATAAAAAGCCGTTGATAATTTAGGGGTGATTTGCAGCATCAAGCACAAATCTTTCATTAATTGCAAAGCGAATTGAGGTCCATGATCACTAACTATTGAATCTGGAAGTCTGTGATGCTTCCAAATGTGATCTTGGTACAGTCTTGCTGTTTCAAGACTAGTGACTGTTTTATTGGTGGGAATAAATGCCACCTCCTTAGAAAATTGATCTACAACCACCAGGATCAAATTAAAACCTTTGCTTTCTGGCAGATCCATTATAAAGTCTGTGAAGATCTCCTTCCAAGGTCTGCTAGGGACCAGTAGTGGCTTTATAGAACCAGCAGGAAGCTGATTCGTTGGCTTCATTCAAGCACATCTATCACATCAGGAACAATAATCTTTTATTTGGGAGCACATCTCTTCCCATTTATAGAACTGGCTGGCCAATTTCATTGTTTTATCTGCACCATCATGCCCTGCAAGGGTGGAATCATGGTACAAGCTGACAATTTTTTATCTTAGATCATTGAGATCTGGAATGTAAATTTTTTCATCCAAAAGTTTGAGTTCTTCTGGAGATCCTTGTGCCTTTTTTACTTCATCAAGAAGATCTTCCTCAGCTATTCCCACATAGGTGAGCTGCATTCTTCACACTTATTTTCTGGGATCATAATAACTCCTTTATTATCATTTTCTATTCCGATGGCATGGTCTTCTCTTCTAGAGAGTGCATTGGGCTTTCCCATTGAGGTTCCTGCCTTTTTAACCAATAAGAAATCAAATCAAGAGAGGTATTGTGCCCAGCATGCTTGTTGACAATTGAGATCTTGACCTTTCATAAAGTATTGAAGATTTGAATGATCTGTCCAAATCTCAAATTGGTGCTTAGCCCCTTCTAGGTGATGTTGCCATTGTGTAGCAGACAAGCTGCAAGGCCAACTACAATCAGCCTTCCCAGTGCCTTAGCTGCCACTAAGGACTTATCCCAGGACCACCAGAGCCTCGCATGAGGTATTGAGCTGTAAGACCCAATAGACTAGAACTGAGAAGTTCTAGCAGGGCATTCCCAGACTATATACTACAGGGGAATGTGCACAGACCAAGCTGTGCTCTACCGACTATGATAATACCCTCAATAGATGTACTGAGTACCTACTATATGTGGAAGGTCCGATGTGATGGGATCATATCTATACATAATCCCGCTGACTACAGGTGTGAAGGCATTAGCCTTATGGAGTCTGTGTGTACGTGTTTAGAGCAGTGACGTACTAGTCTAGACCATCTAGGTCTCAGAGTTTGGTAACCCATACCGGGGCATAGCGCTGACTAAGCGCTAACCCTTAGCTAAGTCTCTTGGCGGTTGCTAACCACTTAGCTAACTCCTATTCCATACCCATAACCTAGGGTTACTGCTAGGTTAGCCATGTAGCATTCGCTACACATTGTTCTAATGCATTTATTATGGCCAGCATTTCTTTATCAGTGATTGGATAATTTCACTGTTCTGGTGTCATAGAATTTGAGGAATCAGCAACTGGGTGCCATTTTCCATCAATTTCTTGAGACAGTACTGCTCTGGTTGCAAAGTCTGATGTATCACACTCTATCCTATAAGGAGTACCCTTATCTGGGTAAGTCATTACTGGTGCAGTGGTAAAGGCTTTTTTTAACATATCAAATGCTTTTTGTCTTTGTTCCATCCATTCAAATGGAACATCTTTCTTGATAAGGTCATTTAATGGCCTTGTGATAATTGTGAAATTTTTAACAAATTGCCTATAAAAGTTGGCTAATCCAAGGAAACCTCAGACTCCTTTCACTGTTTTTGGAACCAGCCAATCCATAATCCCTTTTATCTTGTCTTCTGCCATAAAGACACCTTCAGGAGTAACAATCATCCCTAGCATCTCTACTTTTTCGACCAAAAAGACACATTTTTCTGACTTTACAAAAAGATCATGTTCCTTAAGCCTTTTCAACACTTCCATGACAACTGTGTCATATTCTGCCTGATCCTTTGTCTTTGTAAAGATTAAAAGATCATTCATGTAGACAATAATACAAGCATGCATGTCATAAAAGATATCATTCATTATTGTTTGGAATGTTGCTGGCAAGTTTGATTGTCCAAAGAACATTACAAGCAGTTCAAAACTTTCACAATGGGTTGTAAAGGCTGCTTTCCATTCATCTCCTTCTTTCATATGAATATTATTATAGCCTCAGTGAAGATCCATCTTTGTAAATAGCTTTGAACCCTTTAGGTGATTGATCAAATCTGAGATCAGTGGCAACAGGTAGTTATTTTTGACTGTCCATTCATTAAGATATCAGTAATCCTGCACCATTCATTTCTTCCCATCCTTCTTTGGCACAAAGAAGACTGGTGAGGTCATTGGAGATTTCAAAGGCTGAATATATCCTTTTTGAAGTTGTTCCTCAATAAAACTGTCAACTTCAGCTCATTCCTCTGGGGACATAGGATAAATTTTTGCCTTTTTCAGATGAAATCCTTCTTTTAACTGGATGCAATGATCCCATGGTTTCTTTAATGGCATCCTCTCAGAGGATCCTTTTGAGAAAATGGAGTAATACTCATGAAGATATTGTGGAGGGACTAGCTCATCCACCATTGTTTCTCTTTTAATTTCTTTTTCCAAAGCTTTAATTTTTGAATAAATGACCTGGGCATTATCTATTTCCTTATCCAGTAAGGATCTCATAAAGCATGTTTGTTCTCTAAGAAGATAACAAGAACATGGACATTGGTGGAGATGTACTTCTCCCATTTTCCAATTGATGGAGAGGTTGTGCTTTTCCAACCACATATATTCTAGGATGAAGTCATTTTTTCCTAAATCAGTGACTTTTGTGATGATTCATTCTCTATGACCTTCAAAGTCCATTATTAACTCAGCAGTATATGTGATGTTACCTGTGGAGTTCTTCATTCCATCGACATTAAAGACTGGAATTTCTTTTTCTAACTTAGTAAGAGGAATTCCATGGCCTTTTGCCCATGTTCTATCTATAAACATCCCATTTGCACCACTATCCAGTAGAGTGTTGACCTTTCTCATATTTCCTTTTTCAGTAGGGGGAGCTACTTGTACTGTTAAGGTGAGTTCCCATTGATGCTTTAGGTTTCTAACCCAAACTTGATCCAGAACATCAAGGGAGTCTTGGCTATTTTCTTTTTTTGTTTTTATTTTGACTGAATTAAGCCTGCATTCCCATGCAGCAAGCTCACAAGGGGTCCCAGTCTTGGTTGTAGTGATACATTGAATTCCAGTACTGCCAAATCCCTTCTCACCCCTTCTGGTATCTCCTAAATTGTCAACTTTCTCCAGGGGTTGAGTACCAATCTGTTCAATGATCAGTTGAGCTATCCTATCTCCAACTGATACACTAAAGTCCTCATTGCTATGATTAAATAAAAGAACAAACACATTTCCATGATAGTCTGAATCAATAACACCTGCTCTGACTTCAATAGATTTCTTGGAGGCAAGCCTGAATCAGGATGCAAGTCTTCCATAGAAACCATTAGGAATTGCAACTTGTATCACAGTGTCAACAAGTGCTTTTCCCCCCTTTGGTACAACTGCATCTTCTGCAGCATACATATCAAAGCCAGCAGCTCCTTTGGTGCTATGTATTGATAAGTGTCCATTTGCACTAACTATTTTATATGGGATGCCTTTTTTATCATTTTCTACCTTTTTAATACATAACTCACTATAGGCATCACTATAGTCCCTGTCAAGCACCTTTAGCACTTCAAAATGATTCTGAGAATAATTACCTTTCACCTTCTAAGGTTCTGGATTCCTCAGTTGGCTTTTCCTTTTTCTTTCTTCTTCAATGCCATCACATCTCATAACACCACAATTGCTTGTTCCAGGTTTAGCCCTCTAATCAGGGCAGTAACATCAAGCTGCTGCTTATCGTCCCAAGAGACTGCAGCCCTTTATGGCACTCAAGATGGTCCAGCCATCTGTTCAGATTCCTCCACATCACCTCTATCCATTACTCATATAGTTTTCTTTCTATACTGTGAACAATTGAAATGGTGCCCTCCTTGTTGGAACTTGCATTCTAAGCACTGAATGGAAGATTTTTTGCAGTCCTTGATCATATGACCTTTAGTTTCACCATTAAAACAGCCTTGTGGATGTTCTTGCCTTGTGTCAACAGTGTCTACATCCATTGCATTGGGATCTTTCTTCCCTCTATAGGCATTATTTGAGAATGCACCTCTCTCTCTTTTCTTGGCCTTTATCATTTTGAAGGCTTCCAGGGCTTGACCGATGACAATGATATTATCCCTCAACTGGAAGTAGTTGTGGGTTCTTTTTCCTGTTAGGAACAATTGCATATGAATATCTTCAGCAATGTTCTCTTCCAGGCACCTTGCTGCCATCTCTTCTGGAATTAGGGTGGGATCATAAATGCCACCAAACCTTGTCAAGAAAGTGTGAATGAACTCTCTTGGTCCTTGTTGACACAGCTGCATCTTTTGCCAGACTATGTCCTTTTGATTTCCTGTGATGAAGTGAGCTTGCAGCTCAGCTTCCCACATATCAATTGTGGGCCAGTTGGTTCTCCCATCTGTCCCTGGCATTCCATACTCTTTCATTTTTATTTGCACCTAGGTGAGCACTTCATAGGTTTCTGGTTTGTTGGCATCCCCTATTCTCATAAAGATGCTGTATCCTTTATCTTGAAGAGTTGGGAACCCTTCAAGATTCTGATTTAGGTAAACCCTCATTCTGGTCTACCAGTTCTCAAACATTAAAATTTTGCCACTATATTTCCCTGGGTCTGGTACAGGTTCTATCTTTTTCTGGAATTTAGGTATAGTGGTGCCTACTCCTTGTCCTACTGACCCCGCTCCTAAGCATTCCAATTCTTCTACCTGTTCCTGGGCATCTCTTGCATCTGCCTGATTTCTTTCTAGCAGATGGTTTAGGTCAGTGATTGCATGCCACATGTGTTTGAACTCCTCCCTTGAAGGAACAATTGGGCCTATATTGATCTCTGACATCTTGGAGGCAGGGAAGGAGGATATAAAACAAGGGGGGGCAAATGAAGGGTGTGAGAGATTCTTTCTTTATAGATGAAGTTAATTCCTCAACATCTTCTTCAAAGTCTCCTATATCAAGAACTTCATCTTCAAAAAGCTCTGGTCAGTAGATAACTAGATCCTCAAAATCAAGGACCTCTTCTCTTCTTTCAACTGGTGTAGTTGCTCTTCTTGAGGGGGTTGAAACATAGTCATTTGGGTCATATTGTTCCAATTGGAACCTTTCCCAGAACTCAAGTGTCTTGGTGAGCTAAGCATGGAGGGCCTCTTAAAAGGCTGGACTTTGAGAGGACTAAAACATCCATATGTAAAAGAAAACTAACTAAATCAGGAGATTGAAGCCAACAGCTGCACTATACAGTGCAAGCCTAGGCCCACCAAGGACTAATAGAGTCTAATTATACTTTGCAGCTGGAAAGCCACAAAGACTAAACTGGAGTCTTTGGGCATTGCATTCAAGTCTTTATATACTACAACAGAGAGTACCCTACCAGTCACTTACTGATACTGCTCTGTAACAAAGTTTAATAAGAATAAAAGAAGAACAGAGGTTTCATAGCAACTGACATCAGAATGTTCTGATGGAAGAACAGTAATTAAAATAAGAAGCCACACTAGTGGTAATCAGAATAGAAGCATGCACAGCACGGAAATGAAATGGCCTCATGGCTGTCTATCTCCTTATGGGCATATTACCTGCACTAACTCTGAGTGATGACTTGAGCTCAAGGACTTAGTTGTTTTCATTGTTCTTTGATCATGTGACTAGGCTGATCACATGATATGAAATGTTCTCATGATCACATGCTAATCACATGACTTTCGTTTCATTACTCCCCTCCTAGAGATTAGATTCCAGATGATCCTGATTGAATCTCCCTGAGATGAGAGGGCATTCCATGAAGTTTTCATAGGGTCAAAACCCTAGGTCCATAAAGGATGCATTAATCATTTGTAAGCACCATGGGGCACTGGGGTTCTTTTGATAAAACTCATCAATTGCTTTTTGAGCATTTGACAAGTTGTTTTGAGGTTCCCAGGTATTTTCTTCATCTGAGTACCCTTTCCATTTTACAAGGAACTGTAATCCTCAGCCTTTAAGTCGAGCATTTAAAACTGCTTTGACTTCCCATTCTTCATCTTCTTCATCATTAACTTCTACTGGGTGTGGCTGTACCAACAGTTGCCTGGGAAGCATTTCTTTAAAAGGCTTTATATAGCTTATATTCACTACATCATGAATGTGCATGTACTTTGGTAACTTTAGCTTGACCACATTATCTCCTGCTTTGGCAATAATTTCATAAGGGCCAAGCCATCATTCATTTAACTTTGAGCACAGTCTTCCTGAACTGCACAGCTTTAGGTGTAAAGTGGAGAGCCAAACTTTGTCTCCAATCGAAAATTGAATTTCCAATCTTCAGCTACTTCCCTATGCCATCATCTTGGCACAAGCCTTTTCAAGGTGTGCTTTCACCTTTTCCAAGGTACCAGACATTTCATCGGCAAATTGTCATGCTGCCAGTGCTCTTTTTCCTTTTGATTCAATCCCCATTCATGATATGAATGTCTTTGTAATATTAAAGGGAATTTCCTTTGTTGTAGAATATTCTCTTATGTTGTGTGTAAATTGCATCAGCACAATCCATTCTGCCCATTTATTTTGGCTTTCAGCAGTAAATAATTGTAGATACTGCTGTATTTCCCTATTCGTTCATTCCATTTGTCCGTCCATTTGAGGATGATAAGCGGTGAAGAGCTGCAGGGTTATCTTTAACATTTTACAAAGGTCTGTCATTACTGTTGACACAAACTGTGGACCTCTGTCACTAACTATTGTTTTTGGAAGCTCATGATGCTTCCATATGTTATCTCTATAAAGCTTTGCCATTCCTAATGCCATTATATTCTTTGTTGTGGGAATAATCTCTATTTCTTTTGAGAATCTGTCAATGACTATCAAAATTGTGTCATATCCATTGCTTTTTGGTAGATCTGTTACAAAATCAACAGATATATCTTCCTATGGTCCTTGTGCACTTTGGAGTGGCATTAGCTTTCCTGCTGGCTTTTGATTCATTGGCTTCATTCTTGCACATCTATCACAATGTGCGCAATAATCCCTTATTTGGGTTGACATTCCTTCCCATTGATAATATTGGCTGGCTAATTCTAGTGTTTTCTCAGAGCTGCTGTGTCCTACTAAGGTCAAGTTGTGATACAGCTTGATTACTTTTTGCCTTAGCATGCCTTTCTCTGGGATGAATATCTTCCCTTTCATTCTTTGCAATTCTCCTGGACTCCCTTGTGTGTGTTTAATTTTGTCCAGAAGATCTTCTTCGGCTGTTCCAACATAGGTTGGTTGCATTTTCCTGATCATTTCAGGGGTGATCATCATTACACCTTTATTATCATTTTTGATGTCCTTTGCATGATCTTCCCTTCTTGATAAGGCATCTGCTTTACCCATAGAGGTATCTGCTTTCTTTACTAATTTGAAATTAAACATTGACAAATACTGGGCCCATCTGGCTTGTCATCAGTTCAGATCTTGTCCCTTTATGAAATACTGGAGGTTATGGTGATCCGTCCATATTTCAAATTCGTGTTTTGCATCTTTTAGATGATGACACCATTGCTCTAATGCATTTATTATTGCCAGCATTTCTTTATCTGCTATTGGATAATTTCACTGTTTCAGGGTCATTGAGTTTGATGCAAATGCCACTGGATGCCATTTTCCTTCAACTTCTTGAGATAAGACTGCTCCTGTTGCATAATCAGAAGCATCACACTCTACTCTGAATGGCAGATCTTTATCCAGGTATTTCATTACCAGAGCAATTGTGAACATTTCTTTTAATTGTTCAAATGCTTTTTGTTCTTTATCTGCCCACTCAAAGGGTCAGTCCTTCTTGGTTAAATTGTTTAATGGCCTTGCTAACTGGGCGAAATCTTTTCCAAATCTTCAATAAAAGTTTGCTAGCCCTAGGAAACCTCATACCCCTTTTATGTTGGTTGGTACAGGTCAGTCCATTATTCCCTTTATTTTGTCTTCTGACATGTAGACTCCTTCAGGGATTACAATCATCCCCAACATTTCTACCTTTTTTGTCAAGAAAACACACTTTTCTGATTTTATGAAGAGATCATTTTCTTTTAATCTCTTCAGTACTTCTTTTACAACTTTATCATGCTCTTCTTGATCTTCTGTTTTTGTAAAGATTAAGAGATCATCCATGTAAACAATGACAACCATGTTCATGTCATAGAATATATTGTTCATTATTGTTTGAAAGGTGGCCAGTGAATTTGACTGGCTGAAGAACATTACTAGGAGTTCAAAGCTTCCCCTATGCTGTTATGCATGGTCCAGGTAGGAACGTACATAGAACCTTGGAGACAGCTCCTGCAAGGTGTGAACCTGGAGCATAGAGTGGTGACTTACACATGACGAGCAGTAAGGTGAATCTTCCAGGAACAGGGCTTGCACTTGCAAGGACTGTGTCTAAGATCAAGCATGAGGAAGATGAGCAAGGAATGGGTTTAGGGATTCAGCAGCTAGTACAGGAACTGTGCTAGTTGTGAGGTAGACTAAATATGAGGCATTCCTGTAACTAGAGTGGGTATTTATATGTAGATACTAGGGCAAGGGTATTGCCTGTAAAGGAGGCTGTCAACAGAATGGAAAGGAATGAGGTTGACAGTGGAAATGAAAGGAATGCCTAAGGATCAGTCTTATGACAGGGGTGGCTGGCAAGGCATAAGGCCGAGACAGCAGAAGTGACAAATGTGTCATAGATCAGTGATCTAGGTCAAAGGGCAATCATGGGTCATGAAACGAAAGTCACGTGATTAGCACGTGATCGTGAGAATGTTTCAAGTCATGTGATCAACAAGTCCCATGACCAGCAGAGACGACGAAACACTAAGTTCTCAAGCTCGAGTCATCGCTCGGAATTAGTGCAGACTTTACG